>JACCIX010000569.1:0-146746 GCA_025506515.1 Flaveria trinervia | reverse complement strand
TTGACTCACATAAACTTCTTCAGCAATCTTTCCATACAGAAGGCACCCTTTACATCCATTTGATAAAAGTAAATTTCATGGATGCAGAATATGCAAGAAAGATTCTGATTGCTTCTAGTCTGGCAACAGGAGCAAACACTTCGTTGTAGTCGATTCCTTCTTCCGGAGTGTATTACTGTTCCACTAGTCTTGCTTTATTTCTAATGACTATCCCTGTTGGGATCTAAGCATCTGTTTGATCAATAGATTGGATTTGCATCGGAATGAGCCCACAAATTAACAAATTTAAACAAGAACACACAAAATTTATCAATGAAATAGTGTTTGTTATATAGAGAGAATTTCTGCCAAAAGGAATATATTCATTCAATACACGCTTCGGCTGGCTTTTTACACCATTACAATTAGGTCATCTTTCCTTTTATAAGGGAAGCTGACGTCTGCTGATGTCACTTGACAGTGACATCTAACTGTTATTTAACTACTGAAAGTTAACACAACTACTGAAGATGTCAAACAACTGACATCTTCTTACAAAACTACCAAGTGTTAACTATCACAACAACTATTGAAAAGAAACTACTGAAACAACACGACTGAAGAACATGCTCTTCAGTCGTTTTAATACTGAAATAGAAAATAAAACTACTGAAAGGAAACCATCACAACAACTGAAGAATGCTTCTTCAGCTGTAGTGATAAACTCTGAAGGATTCAGTACTTAGACTTCTTGAACTTCAGCTGTTGTCATCAGCTGATGTCTTCAGATGTTGTCTTCAGTCTTTGTACTTCGCTGTTGAAGTCTTCAGTACTTTAGTCTTCAGCTGTTGATCTTCAGTCTTTGTACTTCAGCTGTTGAGTCTTCAGTACTTTTCTTCAGCTGTTGATCTTCAGACTTTGTACTTCAGCTGTTGATCTTCAGACTTTGTACTTCAGCTGTTTATCTTCAGTCTTTGTACTTCAGCTGTTGAAGTCTTCGGTACTTTAGTCTTCAGCTGTTGATCTTCAGACTTTGTACTTAGCTGTTGATCTTCAGTACTTTAGTCTTCAGCTGTTGATCTTCAGACTTTGGTCTTCAGCTGTTGAAGTCTTCAGTACTTTAGTCTTCAGCTGTTGATCTTCAGACTTCGTTAAACAGCTGATCAAGTCTTCAGCTGTTGTTGTGATCTCTTGTGGGACTTAAAGGTTTTTCTGATCTGGCTCATTGGTTCTTTTGGTCCAACAAACTCCCCCTAAACCAATGCAGCCAAAACCTTTACGCTTATTGAAGATTTCCTAATTATTATGGCAGAAAGATTGGTCTTTTTGTCCTCTAGATCAGCTCAGAAGTGACCCTTGTAAGCACAGGCCTGGGAAGAAATCTCAATGATCTGTTTGACAAAGGATGGATGGGAACACTGTCTTGGGGAACTGGACACAGAGCTGTTACCCCTCATGAGATCTACTTCCCAACTATGAGTCTGTAAGACTCTCTTGTATAGGCCTCAAGGAAGTTACTTGTTCCTCCATGGTAAGCTCTTCTGCTTCTCCTTCAAAGAGTGACTCTGGCCCATAATACTCAGAGAGGTATTTGAACTGCTTCCCATTTTTTAGTTCCACAGTTGTTATGACTCTATATGCGAATTCATCTGGGTGAATACCCTCTAAGAACAACTGGAGCTCATTCTTTCTAACTTCCTCAAGCCTCCTATATAGTAACCCCTTTTCACCACTTTATTCTCCAGCATCTTTTGTGGGGTCAGTTTAGCTTTATAGGCTTTCTTGAAGTCATCTAGGATCTCCTAAGGTGATACTACAAAGCCAGTGAAATCACTTCATCTACAATCTTCTTTACTTGGCCAATGTATCTCTGTGGAATTTTTCTTTGAATCCTATGAGACACCCTGGATCAGGCCAAATCCTCACTCTCTCTTTTTGATATTGAAAGGTAGGTCCAGAGTGTATAATCTCTGAGCATGTTTCTTATATTAATGATTGAAGACGTGGCAGCGTATGCTTTGTAGACTCTTCCAACGTTCCTCATCATGTTGTTTGTGAAGTCTTCTTCTTCTAACTTCACTTTCACAATTTGCCTTTGAGATTCAGGAGTAATTGTTGGAGGGTGACTTATGGCCTTAGGCAACTGTATAACAGCTGATATTGGCAACCTGTCTTCATCTTCATCATTATCTTCTTCTTCTCTTCTAGCCTCAGTACCCTTCACTCCTCTTCTGGGGTACATCATCGGCTATTGGTTTTTTGGGTAAGGTAATTGGTTTAGTGGTTGTGGTTGTGGTGGTTTTGGTGTGGGAATTTGACAGGCTGTTCTAGCATTTGGATGTAAGGAGGCTTTAGATTGTTTGACCAGTTCAGTCCGCTCCAGCCCAGCTTCATTCAAGGCTTCAATGACCAGCCCTTTGGTATATACTTCAGACGAACCGATCTTGGTGGTTATTGCCAAGATGCTGTCCCTGGACCATGACTTGATTTCAATCAATGATCTTCAAGATACTTAGCTATGAACCTGATCATGATTTCCAGCCTTTCCCTTTCCAACACACTGTAACTTGCCCATCTTGCTTGGATTTCTTCAATCTCCAATCTCTAATTTCTGAGTCAAGTTTTTCAGTGTCATGACCTTGCCTAAACAGCTTCCATGATGGCTGCTTGGTTGGGTTAGCCTCCTTCAACATTTTCTCCAACTCCTTCTCCTTCTTTCCACTCTTCCTTTTCTTGTATGTGACATGAAAGTCTTTAGTACTTTCAGTCACTTTCTCCATTTCAGCTTCCTTCTCCTCTCCTTTTCAGTCTCTACACCAACTCCTTCTCATTTTCCACCTCTATCTCTTTTTCTTTCTCTTTCCCATCTTCAATCCTCTTTCGTTTTGCTTTCACTGACTGAATCTCCCCCTTTTTGGTTGCATGGTTGCAAGGGTTTGATTGTCAGAAAGCCTTTGCTCACAACTTTCTTTATCAAGGTTGGATAACCGAGGGAAGCCTCTCATCAAGGTTTTTAAGCACTATATCAGTGATAATTGGTGTGATGAAAGGTAAGGAATTTTGAAGATAGCAGCTATTTGCTCAGGGTTCTGTCCCTGAGAGATAGTGCCAGAAGTAGAGGTAGGTGGCTGAGTGTTTTGGAGTGGCTCTATGTATAAGAGACCTTCAGAGGAAGGTCCATCTGTTGGTGTAGGGGCAGATGGACTTAGATCCCGAGACATTTTGGCAATCAGCTCGTTGAGTCTGCTTACCTCATTCTCTAGGATGGTATTTTGGGCTAAAACATCATAGAAGAAGCCCAGGTCATCATCAGTGTTTGCTGAATCACCTGACCTCCTGAGAGATTAGGATGTACATGCTCTGAGTGTAGATCAGTAGCAGCATGTGCCCCTTGTTCTTGGTACTGGGACTTCCTGCCTCAGGACTATGTCCTTCATTGGCAGTTGCTTCTGGTGAGGTGTTATGGATGTTACCAACTGCATCCTGACATATGCTGAAGCAGGAGAAGTGGCAGCCTCACCAGATTTCGAATCTCGTTTCTACACTTGGAGATGGAACAGTGTAACCCCTGTGCTGTGGTTAGCAGCAACATTGGATCCTCCCCTCAAATGTGGAGGATATCCCAGTTTTGATTGGTATCTGGGGAGGGGGTGAGGAATGCAACTAAGTCAGCACTTTTGCAACTATTATGGTAGGACTTTGGAGGGCGGTTGCAGTGGGAGATGGTGTAGAAGCAGTATGCACCCGGGAGAGTGGTGCGTTTCAATGGCAACCTCCTCAAATGAGGAAGGTTCCAGATGTATAGGTGCCCAAATTGGTTGCTGCAGGCTCCTGTTGAGAGGAAGCCTGAGCGGTTGAGGAAGGGTGAGTACTTGTATCTACTGGGGGATTATGGCCCGTAGATATATCCTGCGTTTGTGTTGCAGGGACATCCTTAGGGGACTCATTCCCTGAGTAGCCGTTTGGGATTCTTGTGTTTGGGTTGGTGGGGACATTGGATTGGAGATGGTGGCTGTGGGTTCCAGCTGCGTGGGTTTTCGCAGCTTGGCAGCCTGTTTGAGTGACTGGTCTGAGTTGTGCCTGGAGTATACCTCACGCAATACAGCCATGGCAGGGACTCCAAGGCCAACAAGTCCCTCAGCTTTCAGCTAGTTCTCTATAATGGCCATTACGAACCGTGGATATAATATCCATCGGTTAGCAATAGGTTTTGAGACCATATTTAACTCAAGAAATATTATTACAGAAAGATTTAAGTTTGTTGCTCAATGATAGAGAAGAATACCTGCTGCACCTGGTTGACATTGATCCCAAGAAGAAGTCTTAGGGCTAGGCAGACATTCCCATATGAAAAATAAGGCGTTCCGCGTCATGGAAATGCTTCTTAGGATGGTAGAAGCGCTGAGGTTACCCTGGTATCCATGGTGGGCAAAGGATAGATCAATGGTGCCCTTGAATATCCCGCGGGGAAGGTGGCATCATCCAGTTGTAGGTTTCGCGAAGGATTGCCGGAGTGATGACCACCTTACGGTAGTGGACGAACGAGTGGAGAGACTCGGTGTCATTCTCCTTAGTGATAAGGGTGATGTTCGTCCGAACTGATGTAGGGATTCGACATAAATGATAGGATTGATAAGGAAGGCGTTTTGTATGGAGAATGGACCATTAGATCAATGGTAGTATCAAACTTCGCACAAGGGTGTGCTTGGTAAGGTAGGCAACACAGTTGTGTCTTGGTTTAAGCTGCATGGTCGCCATTAATGTGAGAGAAGGTTCAGAGTTTTTGAACGTTAGGTTGAGATAATGAAGATCTGTAGGATTAGGTATTTATAGGGTATGGGTTATAAAACAACTGAAGGGTTTGGTGTTAATCATCAGTAGTTTTAAACAACTGATGACATGGTATTAACCTTCAGAGGTTGAAACAACTGAAGTCTTGGTTTTAGGCAACAGCAGTTATAAAACTACTGAACCATGGTTTTGGCTTCAGATGTTGGAAACAACTGAGGACTTGGTGTTAGTCATCAGTAGTTGTGAAACTACTGAAGACATGGTTTTTTCATCAGTTGTTGTAAACGACTGAAGACTTGGTGTTAGTCATCAGTAGTTGTGAAACTACTGAAGACATTGGTTTTGTCATCAGTTGTTGTAAACGACTGAAGACTTGGTATTAGTCATCAGTAGTTGTGAAACTAATGAAGACATTGGTTTTGCTTCAGTTGTTTAAGATGAAACAGCAGTTGTAAAACGACTGAAGAGAAAATTCAGCTGAAAATTCCCATCAGTAGTTTTCGTCAATTCTTAGCTTTTCAGCTGTTTCATACTGTCCTCAACACTTACTCATCAGACTTTTTAGCTGTTTTCAGTATTTCATCGGACATCAATACTTATCTGTTTTTATTGACATCAGTAGTTATAACTGGATCAATTTCTTTTAACAGAATCAGTACATATTTGTGAGATGTTTACTAATGATCATCAGTACTTGTTTACTAAGATCATTAGTAGTTGTCACTTATTCTAGCTGCAGCATACCAAGCCTTAACACTAGGTTTTGGAAAGTTGAACTATCCAAAGGCTTAGTAAAAATGTCTGCAAGCTCATGAGCACTAGGCACAAACTTTGGATCAATCGGACCTTTTTCAAAATAGTCTGTAATAAAATGGTGTCTGATCTCTATATGTTTGGTCGTAGAATGCTCGACAGGATTCTTGACAATGCAAAGAGCTGAACCACTGTCCATTAATAATGGAGTCTTAGTCTCTGTAATGCCATAATCCAAAAGTTGGTTCTGAAACAGAGTACCTGAGATGTACAACTTGCAGCAGCAATGTACTCTGCTTCAGCAGTGGATGTAGCAACAGATGTTTGTTTCTTACTCTGCCAAGAAATCAACCAGTTGCCTAGGAATTGACATCCAACAGAAGTTGACTTTCCTGTTAACTTACACCCTGCATAGTCACTATCAGAAAAAGCAACTAATTTGCAAGAGTGTCCAGTGGAATACCATAAACCTAGACATTGTGTACCTTGCAGATATCTAAAGATCCTCTTGACTACAATTAAATGAGACTCTTTAGGAGCAGCCTGAAATCTAGCACAAACACAAGTTGCAAACATGATATCTGGTCTAGAAGCTGTTAAGTATATCAAGGACCCAATCATACATCTGTAAAGTGTTTCATCAACAGCTTTACCTTTCTGATCTGTATCCAGTTGTGTGGTGTGGCACATGGGAGTAGAACAGGGCTTACAGTTTTGTAAATCAAACTTATTCAAAAGATTTTTTGTACATTTAGACTGATGAATGAAAGTCTCATCAGCCTTTTGTTTGATTTGCAATCCTAGAAAGAACTGTAATTCTCCCATTGCACTCATTTCAAACTTCTTTTGCATTAAATTGGTAAAATCATCACACAACTGGGGATCAGAGGATGCAAAAATAAAATCATCAACATAAATTTGAACAAGTAGCTTATGCTGATCCACTTTCTTAATGAACAAATTTTTATCTATGGAGCTTCTAGTGAAATTATTTTGAAGAAGAAAATTTGATAATGTCTCATACCATGCTCTAGGAGCTTGTTTCAACCCATAAAGAGCCTTATCAAGCTTGTATACCCAATCTGGATGTTTATTATCCTCAAAACCTGGTGGTTGACACACATAAACCTCTTCTTTTATTTTAACATATAAAAATGCAGTTTTAACATCCATTTGAAAAACTTTAATATTGTGGAATACAGCTAGGCTAAGAACAATCTAATTGCCTCCAGTCTGGCTACGAGAGCAAAGGTTTCATCATAATCAATACCTTCTTCCTGTGCAAACCCCTGAACAACCAGTCTGGCCTTGTTCTTAACAATAAGCCCATTTTCATCTGTTTTATTTCTAAACACCAATATAGTGCCTATTGCACACTTACTTGGGGGTAGAGGAACCAGTTCCCACACTTGCTGCTTGTTGAACTGAAGTAGCTCAAGCTGCATGGCTTCAACCCATCCATTGTCCCTGCAGGATCGTTGAAGGGTGTGAGTTACAACACAACAACACAAAGAGGATATAACCAACTTTATTCAAACAGTAAACTGGATTAACCAAGATAAGACACTAAGAACACAAGTAATGAAAGAGACAGAACACAAAGAACACAGGTATATGGTTTTCAAGAATGCAGTATATTACTTTCTCTAAGTTCTATTACAAGTGTTACAAAGCATAAATAAGAGATACAAGAACATGAGATACTTATACTACATCCTACAGCTGGCTATACTTTGAAAGCCAGCTGGATACAATTGACTAGACACAAACAAAATCAATTATAGAGTCAAAAGGCAGATTGCCTTTTCACTTGTGACTATGACATGCCATAGCTCTTATCCTTTTCTATTACAAAAAGGATAAAGTACAAAAAGTAGAAAGTATACAGACTCAAGACCTCAATATACACTTACCAAAAGCATGGACCTTTTCACCAAACCATGTTAGTTGGTGACTTGCACAGTTGCAGCGGAAAGGTGTCCAGCTTTATGGAACAGTAAATCAGATAAAGCATATGTTAAAAGTCTTCGGAAGAAATCTGTCTTCATGAACTTGAAGCTTCGGAAGACTTTGTCTCTAAGGCTTCGGAAAACTTCATCTTTGGCTTCGGAAGATGTTGGTCTTGGCTTCAGAAGATTTCACACTTAGAGTATTTCTGTTGCACAAGTGAAACTTCCGAAGCATTCCACCTTAATGCACTTGTGCAGCATGCAAGAGAGACTAAAGATGTTTAGGTTGCATCAGCCTCTTCATTATCTCTACAAACTCCCCCTAGGCTGATGCTACCAAAACACTTAGAAAACTTCAGATATTAACAGTCCTCATTAGGATGATCACCATTCCTTTCTTCATAAGTTGATCAAGATCCTTCAGGCTGTCAAAGTGTCTTCTCATGTCAAAGAGATCATGCAGAGGAAACTGAAACATATATTGCCATGTATAAATGTCTTCAATGCCTTGATATTTAATAACATGCCATCTTTGTGGATTTGTGGTGTATGTCCAAGACAAGATGGGTCTTCCTGATGCAAGAGGAGATACTAAAGTTGGAGTTGGTTGAGCATCCTTTGGCTGCACATCCTCAGGTTGTTCTGATTCATCCTGAGGTTCAGAAGAGGATGCAGGCTTCTTCTTCTTCTTAGACTTTGGTTTAGAAGCCATCCTCTTCTTTCTCTTTCCAAATTTTAACTGAGAAGACTGGCTTGCAGCACCAGATTGATATTTACTGTCTCTTTCAGTTGGACTTCCTCTCTCTCAGGCTCAGAAGGAGAGGGAGGTTGACCCTGCTGTCGATCAGAAGATGAAGCTTGCTGAGCATTAGCAGGAGGTCCGGGTTGTGTTGTGTCTGTTTCTTCCACGTTAACCTCCACTTCAGGTGGGGCCTGACTTGGAGTGGAGTGTAAGTCAGTGAGCACTCCACTTTTGATCTTCTGCTTGATTACCCTGATATGCTCATCCATAGTGGATAGAGACATGGGTCCAGTCTCCTTTCGGAGAATCCATACAGCTTCAAGAAGCTCATCATTCTCTGCCTATCAGCAGACTTCTTCATGCTCTTTTGGATGATGGCTCGTGACTTTGCAGCTTCTTCCCTCATCTTCCTCTTTGTTGTCTTTCTTTCCTTGACTAGCTTAAGCTCAAGTTTTTTAAATACTCAAACTGAACATAGTCATAAGTAAGGGAAGGGAGTGCATCTTCTGATAGAGACCTGTGGCACTCAGGTAGTTAATCATTTTGATTCTGTCTTCTTCTTATCTACCTGAGGTTCTTGTTGAACCACATCCTCTGTGTGTCAGGCTTTCTTGAACTGGTGAGAGGGTAGGCATAAGCTCTGTACAGTCTTTTTCTTTTTCTTTCATCTTTAATCTGTACCGGGTTCTGCATCTTCTTGCCTCCTTCTTTCTCTCTTGACCTTCCAGATAACCAGCTCATCAATTCATCCAAGGGCGAGAAATGATATTATCTATGTCATAGTCCTAGTCTGCAGATAGTTATCCTGACTGCGCTTAACTCATCATTTTGATAGCTGGACTGGGCAGCTCTGATTGCAGACTCCATGATCTTCAAGACTCAATAGAGGAACCTTCTCCCTTTAAGCCTCCTTTTCCTCTCTCTCCTCCTCCTTAATCTCCTCAGATGTCATTTTTCTTTCCTTTGTCACTCATAGACCTTTGTGACTCAGGGTGGAGAGAGCTTTGGCCTTCATTTGCTCTTACAGCATCTGAGCTCAACCTAGAGAGGTTGAGGAAGCACCTTCAGCAGCAGGTTCTCAGAAGGATAGGATCTCTGCAGCATTTGGAGATGATGAGTGTTAGGACCTGGTATTCGACTGAAATACCTAGAGATCACGTGTATACCAGATCAAATAGTGCGGAATCCTATTTGATTGGCGATCCAATCAGTGAGAACACACGAAGAATCAATCAAGGATTGAAACTAACGTTAGAAATCGATAAGGAATCGATCTAATGTGTTCTATAAACTTGGAGAACGATTGGAAGGTTTCTGGACGGCTAGGGTTCGTCTGAATCGTACTTGATCGAGTGTCCCTGTTTTTCACGAATTGAGTTGTATTTATAGGTTGGCACTATTCAATCGTGCGACTGAACCATTAGTTGGTTCAGTCGTGCGATTGAACCATGCGGTTGGTTCATTCGTGCGACTGAGTGTTCAGTCGTGCGACTGAGCCAATCTTATGTTACAGTCGTACGACTGATCCAGTCTCCTGGTTCAGTCGTGCGACTGAGTCAATCGTGTGAAGTTCTTCATGTGTATGGTTCATTCGCATGAGCCATTCGCATGGGAACTTCATTAAGTTAGTTTAAATGTTTTAGTTAATTAATGTAATATTATATGTAATCATTCAAGTAATCATAAACCCAATCAATTCAGTCACGACTCATTAATGAACTATTAAACATTATAACCAACAGACTATCAATATCAGTTCATTAATCATACCAACAAGATCTATTACATCACATATCACGATCTAGGGACATACATGTATCAACAAACTCCCCCTTGGACCTAGATCTCTCTAATGTCTTGTTTTCTTCATTACCTCCTCATATTTCTTGTACTTGTCCTCTTGTGTGACTCCCGCGTGAATATCAAACGCGAAGCAAAGTCGTATAACATTTTGGAACTGGAGGGCTTGTACCATGTCTTGTGTGTCATAGAACAGTGGCCACTTGTATAATGTATAGACATCATTAGCAGACAAGTTGGTTAGCCACATTGGGTCGAATACCCTGACAGTATCCATTTGATCCCCTTTGTTCAGAACTATGACAGCTTCAGCAGTTCTCCAATCATAGTACCACCATTTGAAGTGTGGAGTGAAGTCCTGTGGCATTTCCCTGAGAGGGATTCTCGACATAGTGCGAGGAGGACTCCACTTCAACACAATCTTAGGTTTCCCAGTAATGGCATCCATCTCAGACCTTCTAATATACCTTGTAGGTTGTTGAGGTCTGAAGTTAATCCACCTGGTGTGGTACTCTTTCTTTAGGGCAGCCTCAAACCAGCCTGACATTTTTCTCGGTCAGCATACAACAGCTTCAATTTGGCCAGCTGGTTGAGCTCAAATCCTGGTAGAGTCTTTAGATCATGTGGAAATCTAAAGTACTCTATGCCCTTTTCCCTCTTAACGGCATAAACGTTAAGATCATCAAAATATGCCCATGCTATAATCCTGCCTGACACCGTATGATGTTTCTTGACGCTGTAGAACTTGGTGTAGGCATCCCTCTTCGGTGCAGCACGTTGGGCTCTGACTTCTTTAAAACATTCAGCCCACTCAGCCTTTCGAATGTATACGTCATCGTTTGAGGCTTGGGCTGTTCCTTCGGTCTTTCCTGCTTCCTGCTCCATCTTGTCTAGTACCTCAACATATCACTGACTAGGGACTCACCCAGATTGGGGACCACATTACCCTCGTTGTCAGCGTACTGAGGGTACTCTTCAGCAGCAATATCTTCAACCTCAACTTCATCAACGTCATGTAGTTCGTCGTCACTGGTTGAATCAACTGTTGGAGCATCCTTGACAATGTCATCAGGATTGAGTCTGAACATCTCTGCCAGTTGCTCGTTAGATAGGTCGTGAATTATTTCACCTTCTTCAGGGGTATAACTCACTGACCTTCTGACAATCCCTTGCAGATCAAGAATCATTGTGAGTTGAGACTTGACCTGTTGAAGGGGAGCAATATCAAACTCATCTCTGTGGTACTTTGGATCTGTTTGATTTACACATTTCACACTCAAATCATTAGTAATATATCAAACAAAATGCATTAACTTAATATAAACATTTAGTACATGGTTTTTCAATACAGAATACAAAAGTAATAAATACATAAACATCCACTATTTACTTTTATCCTGAATGCTACTCTTCTTGTGAAGGTGCAGAAGCAGAAGCTGACTGATCCTGTCTGTTCTTGTCTTCTTCTCTTGCCCCTGAGACACAGCTGCTTCTCATTCCACTCCTTCTCCTCCCACCACTCTTCAGTCACTCTCATCATCATCGTCTTTTTCATCATCATCTGTCCTCCCATCACATCTCCTTCATCCTTGATCCCTCCCTGCCCTCTTAGCCCAACTCCTCCTCCACCCTGCCGATTTGTGCTCGGTCCACTGTCAGCCTTCCCTGCTCCTCAATTACGAAACCCTCCCCATGGCGCGAATCTAGCTCCCGGCGGTCCTCTTTCTCCTCATCAGCCGCCAGCAATCGCAACACCATTCTATTTAAAGCTGACAGCTGTTCCTCTACCCCGATTGGAGGTAGAGGAGATCTATAGGTGTGTGAGGGGTAGGCTGAGGGCTCGTTTGGTGGCTAGTGGGGTGGTGGTGGTGGTGAATATCGGGTCAGGTCTGGATGATAGTGGTGGTGAGTGTGGGGTGAATGATGTAGTGGTGGCTGGGGTCTGGCTTGTGGTGGTCGGTATGGTGGTGTCTGTGGTTGCTGTGGGGAGAGGTATGGTGGTGGATGGTGTGTCTGCAGAGGTGGTAGTGGTGGAAGGTATGGGGGATGTGGTGGTGATGAAGGTTACCTACGCTTTCTTCTTTTCTGGCCATGGGGTTGAGCCATCCGTTTTCTCCTCGTTCCCTTCGAGGTGGATGCTCCCCCTTCAATCCCGCCTGAGGACCCCGGAGCATAAGTTGGATCAGTTCTGTATCTCCGGAGCCTCTCGGTTGTTCACCAACAACCCTCAACCATGTTCTGTGGGAACAACTTTCCTTCCACAGTTCGGGTCAGTGGCTCCTCATCAGATTCATCCTCATCTTCATCGTTAAGAACAAAATCTTGATGAAATCCTGCTGACTCAGTTACTTCAGCAGGTGAGACAGACACAGAGGGAACAGAGTCAGACACAGTGCCTCTGGATGGAATAGCATCATCCCCACTGTCATCCTCCTCTGAATCATCAGTAGGGAGGACAATTGGCTCCACGTCGGAGTCACTGTCCTCGTGACGCCATTGGCGTCTCCCCGGTGCCACATAACTTTCATCTGCTAAGTGGCCAATCATTCTTTTCACTTGGGGCTTAATCTGCTTTCCCCTGTAAACTTCATCCTGCCCAGAGTAGTATCATCCATTATCTCTAAGGCCACTGCGTCATGACTCCTTTTGGGCACTGTGGCAGCTTCTCGTTGAAGACGAGCTGTAAGAATCTGGGGTACATACAAAACCCCTCTTTTCCCTTTACTCCAAATTCTCCACCAAGTAGGAGAATATCATGCTGGAAAAACTGAAGGGGTGGTTCAGAACCAGTGCCACGTAGGCATTTTGAATCTGGTCTGAGAGGTCGTCAAACCCACCCCTCCTCGATGCACACACTTGAGGATCACGTGTGCTAAGTACTTGTACTGGGGGCTCAGGTTGCTCTCTTGTGAGCACACCTGAGTTGATATCCCCAGCGTACTTTATCCTAGGAAGCCTCTCTCACTGTCAATGATGTAATTTAGTAGGATGATCAGCGTCCTCCCGAACTCTAGGACCCTCTGAATGTCCACAGAGATCTCAATATCATGGCCCAGTATGAGCTCCTGATACAGTACGGCTCACGAGAGCGGTCCACCAAGGCATTCTCCCAGAATGCCTGATGGAGTGATCTATAAGGCGTGCAAGGAGTGGAGATAGCCTTATAAATCCGGAACGTCTCAGAAAGGCTATAATGTCGGTAAACTCAGCCCCGTTCCTGGTGGTGTGATCCAAATGGGCACAGATGTTGTGCTTTGGATTTATGGTCCACTTTCTCCCATTTATCTGTAACACACAAGACATAGAACCATTAGTACATAAGACATGAAAACTTCTGTTCTAAGTGTAAAGTTGAAAGTCATTTTGATTCATTCGTGCGAATGAATCATGCGACTGAAGTCAGTCGCCTGTTTGAGACATGTGATTGAGTTCAATCGGCTGATTGAGACATGCGATTGAGTTCAATCGGCTGATTGAGGCATGCGATTGAGTTCAATCTGCCGACTGGACTCATTCGGGTGGTTCAGTCGGTCGAATGATCCAATCACAAGGTTCAATCGTGCGATTGGAGTTCATTCGAAACGACCAGTCGCTTGCCCCACTGTTCGATCGCCTATGGGTTGAATCTTGACCAATCTAAGTCATTTAACAGTGTTTAATGGTCCATTAGCCTCGTCTACTTGTCACTAATAACCTATTAAACTCAATTTTAACATTTTGCTTCATTTACATAGGTGATTAGGTCATTCACAGTTCGGTTCTTGATTCAATCGAGAGTCGCTATTGTAGTCGGTAATGTGCTGATTTTGGTAGGATTCAAGGAGTAGTGTACCTGTAAAACGTCACTCGAATGTAAGAATCTTAACAGCAATGTATATCAGAATCTGTGGCATTTTGACAGGGTACGGTAACGACGCGATTTGGGGTGCTTTTGGGAGTGATGAGTGAGATGCGATCGACTGAGACCCTTAAATACTGAACCTAGGTTCATTCGGCCGACTGGCCTCATTCGCTCAGTTCAATCGGGCGACTGAGGTTCAGTCGTACGATTGGCCTAGTCAATCGCATTCAGTCGGCCGACTGAGTCTCAGTCGGTCGACTGACTCATTCGGTCTCCTTCATTCG
Organism: Flaveria trinervia; assembly: GCA_025506515.1. Lineage (NCBI taxonomy): Eukaryota > Viridiplantae > Streptophyta > Magnoliopsida > Asterales > Asteraceae > Flaveria > Flaveria trinervia. The sequence goes on along the minus strand of JACCIX010000569.1, from coordinate 132,607 downwards.
CCCCTTTAGTTGACCGACTGAGCCTCAGTCGGTCTACTGTTTCATTCTCCCCTTCTATTCGGTCGAATGGATCAATTCATGTCCATTCGCCGATTGGAAGCCATTCGCATAGTTGGTCGATAACCATGATCCACTAGTGCGAATGGGTCACACTTTGTGAGTTTACAGTCATTTTAAACATTTACTATTAACCCTTTTCACTTTTGATAATAACATTGTAAGCTCTTAACCAATTCAGTCACTTCAGACGTGACCTTTTAAATTTTGAAAACCATGTGGCCATCTCAGACATGACCCTTTTTAGGTAAGTTAATTCCCTTCTGATTTCCCTGATGTAGTCCGACAGACACACAAATTAAAAGATAAACATAGGAACTTAAACTAACTACACAACTAAAGTTTATTTTTGGACTTTTTGTGAGAGATAAAACCCTAAGATGGAAATCTAAGGGATTTGATTAGGAGTAGACAGCTTTAACTTAGATTGATCATATCTGGACCAACTCAATTTTGGAATCATACAGGAATATCAAATCATTTTGGGACTTGTTATTAAAACTCTTTGATGCTTAAATTCTCGGTGTTCATCCAGAGTCGTTAGCAACTTAAGGAAATCATACTGAAACTCTTAGATTTTCACATTGATTTGAACTCTTGAGAATGTAGCCACTAAGATTGTCAGTATGTTTGTCCACTTAAATCCATACACAGACTTTTGACGCAGACTGGTGACTGATTTAGGTTTAATTATTTCAGCTAACATTTGTGGATCCCACACTTATATGGTAATCAACATTCCTCAGAGGTTTTGAGCGGTCTACGGGTATTATTACAAGAAGAGACTATTCTTAGAGCTTTCAAAGAGAAGCCTGTCCTCAGGTCAGTGCCATCGCACAGCAGAGAGGCGGCAAACCAATGAATTCTAGAATATCTAGGTTATGCTTATCCTCAGGTCAGTGCCATCGCACAGCAGAGAGGCACACAACCTATCTCCTTGTTAGAGCAGCTTATTTTATTTGACACAATATGCACCAACAACAAAGTCATTAGCTTTATTGCATTTGTCTTTCATTTTTTCTTGCTTTGCTCTAATTATGGTCATCCGCACACTTTTGTGGCATTTAAATGCTCATTACCCCTTATTGGAATATATTTGATTGTGTTAACCAGTGATAAGATGGAAGCCCACAGTCAGTTGAACAACTTAGTTTGATCTTGAGATCACCAATCAGGTCTAATTGTCTATTGTGTTGAATCTACCAACATATCATTTGTGGTCTAGCAGCCTCTAAGTCTACTTTTTTTTGTCACCTTAGGAGTTGCCAGTTTTCTATCATTTTCCCTTTTTATATTGCTTAGACTACACAGACTTATACTTTGAACTTTTGCATCTTTTCAAACCTAAATTTAAAATCCCTCTTGATTTGTTCCTGTGTACTATCATATTCCAAGGTATTGAATCGGTATCACAGACACAATCTACCTTATTTCAGCTAGTTACCCCTTCTCCCTCTTCATTTTTTTAATATTAACTTGCTGACATATTCTCCCCCTAAAATACTAAAATCATTTCGGATTTAATTATTTTTGGATTTTAATAAACAGCAAATAACATGAGTTAAATATAACAAAAAGAAAAGAAAACATAACATAAATAAAATAAACTTTAACGAAACACATCGGACTACACATTATTCTCATCAGGAATTACCTCACTTTTCTTTTTAACGCCGTTGACCTCTAGCAAGTATTGAAAACGTGGTTTATCAAAGGCTTTTGTATAGAGGTCAGCACGTTGAAAATCAGTATTAATTTTAACCACATCTATTAAGGTCTTTTCAAACAGTCTCTTATGAAGTGGTATTTAATACCGATGTGTTTGGTCTTAGGATGTTGAACCGGATTTTTGGTTACTGCAATTGCAGCAGAGTTATCAACAAAAATAGGAGTAGACGAGAATTTCAAACCGTAATCCCGCATTTGCTGTTGAATCCAAATGATTTGGGAACAGCAACTTGCAGCAGCAACATATTCGGCTTCACAGGTTGACAATGCAACCGATGTCTGCTTCTTACACTGCCATGTAACTAATCTTCTCCCAAAGAATTGACACCCTGCTGATATAGACTTGTAGTTCATTTTGCAGCCTCCATAGTCCGAGTCACTATACGCTGTGAGCTCAAAATCGTCATCATGAGGATACCACAACCCCAGTGTGGGTGTACCCTTTAGATAGCGAAAGATCCTTTTGACCCCGATCAGATGATTGACCTTAGGTTTAGCCTGATATCTGGAACATAAACATGTAGCATACATGATATCAGGTCTTGAGGCAGTGAGATACTTGAGTGATCCAATCATTCCTCGGTACACAGTGGCATCTACAAGATCTCCATTCTCATCAGGTGCTATATCATGATTCGTAGCAAGTGAAGTCCCAGCAGCAGAAGCATTCTCCATGTCAAAGCGACTGAGAATGTCTCCTACATACTTGGTCTGATGTAGAAAGATCCCATTAGGTGTTTGATCCACCTGTAACCCGAGAAAGAACTTCATCTCCCCCATCGCACTCATCTCAAACTCTTTCTCATCACTGCTTCAAACTCTTTGCATAACTCTTCGTTCTTTGACCCGAAGATTATGTCATCAACATATATCTGTACAAGCAGTAGGTCACCATCCTTTTCTTTAATAAACAGTGTACAGTCAATGACTCCCCTGCAAAGCCGTGTTTCACAAGATGAGTCGAGAGTTTCTCATACCAAGCTCGAGGAGCTTGATGAAGCCCATATAAAGCCTTGTCGAGCTTGTAAACTCTATCCCGATGATAAGGGTCTTCAAATCCCTCGGGTTGACTTACATAGACTGTTTCCCTGATTTCCCCATGAAGGAATGCACTCTTCACATCTAATTGGTAGACTTTAATCTTCATGTACGAGGCATAGGCAAGGAAGATACGAATAGCTTCCATCCTTGCCACGGGTGCAAACCCTCATTATAGTCAATCCCCTCGACTTGGCGAAAACCTTGAACCACCAGTCGAGCTTTGTTCCTGATAATGACTCCTTGGTCATCCTTCTTACATTTTAGTACCCATTTGGTGCCAATGACTTTAGCACCTTTAGGTCTATCAACCAGAGTCCATACACCTAACTTCTTAAACTGCAGAAGTTCTTCTTGCATGGCACTCACCCACGCCTCATCATTTAGTGCTTCACTGACATATTTTGGCTCAACCTGCGAGACAAAACATCGATAAGCACCATCATGAATGTAACCCTTCTCCATAACTGAGGCGTAATCAGCTGAGTATAGCTGATTTCGGGTTTGTACTCCTGATCGGACATCTCCAATAACATTGTCAAGGGGATGATAGACGTTTAGTCGTGATCCTGGAGTAGTCGGCACAGTCACCTCCGAACCAAGATTGTGAACATTTTGGTCTGCATCTGAGGAGGTTGGAGTTTGAGGTTCCGAAGTCGAGGGTGCATCACTTGTGGATGCTTGTGGACTTTCAGGAACTGGAACCTGTTCCTCCTGACTGTTCTGGTCATCTGCTTCAGTTTCATCTTCAGAGGAGGAGTCACTTTCATCGACTACCCCTTCTGACTGAGTAGATGACTCTCCCTGTGTGCTAGATGGAGTATTTAGAATATCATACATCATCCTAGTAGCTAACTCATCATCCGAGGGAGAGAGAGGGATGTTGAAGGATTTGAAGAATCCATCATAATCGAAGAAGTATGCAGGTCCTTTGCTGTAGGTGGTGTGGTATATCTCTGAACGTCGACATTACACCCACTTCTACAAGACCCGTTGAGTTATTGTAAACTCGCTTGTTCGGTATGTTGTATCCTAGAAAAATTCCTTCAACTGCCTTCTCGCTGAATTTTCCTTCTTGTGTCTTCTTCAGAAGTGTACACGGTGCGCCAAAAGGTTCAAGATACTCCAAATTCGGTTTGCGTCTTTGAAGTAGCTCATAACATGTCTTTCCGTGGCGCTTGACTATTAGGACTCGATTCAGTGTATAGCACGCATTTGCCACTGCCTCATTCCAGAATTGGATAGGCAGTTTCGAGTCTGCCAGCATAGTCCGTGCTGTCTCTATCAAACTCCTGTTCTTTCTCTCAGCAACGCCATTCATCTGAGGTGTGTAAGCAGAAGTGAATTGATGCACAATTCCTTTTCCTTGCAGTATGCCTCCATCCCTTGATTCTTGAATTCTGTCCGTTGTCTGAGCGTATTTGTCGAACTTTGAGCTTGTAGAGTGATTCCAGTGTGGTTACTAATTCCTTGAATGTCTCCAAAGTTTCTGATTTTGATTTCAGAAACATTACCCAAGTGAACCTTGAGTAGTCATCAGTGACCACATAACAGTACACGCCGCCTGCAATGCTCCTTGTACTAACTGGACCAAACAGATCCATGTGAAGAGCTCAAGAGGAAGTTCTATTGAATGAACTTTCTTTTCCTTATGAGCCTTCTTTGTTTTGTTGCCTTTCTTGCAAGCTACACAAAAGTCAGGAAGTTGGAAGTTCTTGACATTCACTCCTCTAACTAAATCCTTCTGAATCAAATGATTCATCTTCCTTGACTAATGTGTCCCATTCTCCGATGCCAGGAGATGGAATCCTTCTCAGTAGCTTTTAGAAACACTGAACCTCATGATCCGTTGTGGCAGCTGTTGACAGATCCAAGACATACAGGTCTTTATATCTTGAAGCAGTCATCAGAACTTGGTCCTCTGGGATCATATTCTTTCTTCAGCACGTAACACTTCTGGTTATCGAAGATGACTTTAAATCCTTTATCACAGATTTGGGAAACAGAAAGTAAGTTGTTCTGAAGTTGTTGAACGTAGTTCACTTTATCAAACTTAACTTTCTGATTTCCACTTCTCCCTGAGCTGATATTCCTTTGTTTCCTGCAAAGGAAACATGCCCTCCTTTTATTTGTTTGACGTTAGATAAAAGGGCTCTATTTCCTGTCATGTGCCTGGATGCTCCGCTGTCTATAATCCACGTGTTAGTCTCAGCACTATATCGAACACCCTGCACATACAAAGTAAATGAATCAGTTTAGGTTAGGAACCCAAGCTTTGACTGTCTTGGGTTTCCCAGAGGCATCACACATCATAAACTCCACCCATTGACCCTTAGAGGGTGAGGGTAACTCAGGTTCCTTCTTGTTATCAGTATCAGACACGAGGGTTGACTTTTCTTTCCATAAGCCAGATTTGTGCAATGCCTGTTTATGATAAACAGTCGTCTGGCTTACAGGTTGGACTTTAGGTTCACTAGCTCTTCTAGGTGGAGTTAGAGAACTCCGCTTAGAAGACCTAGGTCTAGAGTCCAGAAGATCAATCTTCTTCCTAGGTGTCTGATAGAAATGACAGTAGGAAGCAATGTGTCCACATTCTCCACAGTTGTAGCACGCTCTGCTATCAACTTTATGAGTAGACTTTCTTTGTGGAGAAGTGCGTGACACTCTAGTAACATCAATCACTTTAGTTTTTGACTCTTGGATGTTTGATGTTTTCTCTGGTGTAACAAAATTTACTGATTTAACCTGTTTTACCTTTTGGTTAACTGGTTTTTGACTTGAAGCATGTGAAAAAGTAACATTTGAAGTCCTTTTAGGTTCTGATTTGACTCTATTTGACTTTAAATTAACTTTTTCAAATTCATTTTCCAGGTTAACACAAGGCAATTTACCCTTTGCCTTTGAAGTGGCCTCCTTTTGTTTCTTACCAGATTCAGTAGATGAACATGAGTGTCTGGATCAGTAACAAGAGGAGTGTCACCACATGATCCTTGATGGGGTTATTATTTACTGGTCTAGACTTGGTGTTCATCAAGGTCTCAGGTGGTGGTGGAACCACTTTGTAGCCTAATCCCTCCCCGTTATTCCTTTCTCTTACTAAGTGTTGACTATATGTGAAGAGCTAGTCCAACTATGCAGTTTCTGTTTTAATGAATTAACTTCGACTTCTAGAACTGCCTTGTTTCTTAGTGTCTTCTAGGGAGTTAAGATAGTACCTAATGTCGTTTGCTTGGTTAAAAGCCACTACTTCGTTTCCCTAAGTTGTTTAGTCAATAGGTCTATCTTTTCTTTATAACAATGCTCATTTTGTTTTAGTACTCTATTTGCCTCAGTGCACAGACGTAAATCTTTTACTAAGTTATCATTATGATCTAATAACCTAGCAAATTTTCATCTATGCTATTCCTAAACGTGTCACAATCAGAACAAGCATGGTTATTAAAAATTTGGTCAGTGGTACTTACCTGAGTTGGTTCAGAAGAGTAGCCATCAGTGCCACATCAGATGATTCTGGTTCTGTCGACTCTGGCTTTTCTGTCTCTGATGTGGAAACTTCCTCATTTGGCTTGTAACTGACCTCGGCTGCAGTTGTTTCTTCACTATGTGACATTGCAATCTCAACTGCTATCACCTTCACTCGCAGAATCATCGTCAATATCCTCAACACTGGCAATGTTAGATTCTCCTGGTGAGACAAACCTGAAACTCCAATCCTGTCCTTCATCATCATGAGCAGTTAGTGCTTTTGGATCCTTGTTTGATGAAGTAGAACTAGAGGGTTGCTTGTCCTGGCGAGTAAAGGATGAGAACGGTTCCCATTCCCCGTCTTCTTTGGCTTGACACATTCTCGTTTGAAGTGCCCCTTCTCACCACAGTTAAAGCAGGTCACTTTACTCTTGTCGAAGCCAAAGGTGGTGTCCTTAGTAGCAACCAAGTTCTGTCCAGTCTTTTTCACAAACTTCTTCGCCCTCCGGAAAACACTTGCTAAGGCCCACATTATATCCATTCTTTCAAGCTCCATCTCATCCACCTGCTCGTAGTCCTCATCTGCCAGATGGCAGTTTCCAATCTTCCCAGCAACAAGTCCATCATATGAATGAAATACTGCTGCTAAGAGATCCATATGCTCTCGTGCTACTTCCACGGTCACATTACCGAGGTTCTCGATCTTCAGTTTGGTAGCGTTTGCTTCTGATCCAATATGATGGGTACTCGATGACCCAGACGTGTCTGATCCAGAAGGAGAAGCATGTGAAGGACCTGACGAGCTAGACACAAAAGCAGTCTGGAGGGGTGCTCCAGATGTCTTAGCTTGAGGCGTGGCGTTGTATAAAGCTGGATTTTGTGTGTACGAAGACTTCTGAGCTCTATACTTCATCCTTAGTGCTTCTTCTCGCAACTTAAGAATGAAGTCATTTATATCCAGCTTTACAAGGATTCCATTCTGTCTCAGGTTAGACACGAATGTAGCCCACTTATCACAACCCGTCTGCGAAGTTGCTTACTTCTTTCTCTTCCATGGTAGTAGCCACTCCATGTGTATGCAATTCGCTCATCAAGTGGTAGAATCTGTCTATGACTTCGTCCAAACTTTCATTACCAATTCATGAGAAGTTATCGAATTCTTTCTTTAACTCCTTTGCCTTGATTGCCTTCAATGATGCATTACCATCATATCTCTTCTCTAGCGCATCCCACAGTTTCTTGGACTGCTTGTTCTCTGAATACTGGTGGAATTTGTCTTTGGGGATAGACTGAGTGATCAATGCATAAACTCTTTTCTCTGCATTGTACTTTACTTTCTGTGCGTCTGTCATCCTGCTTAATGTTAGTTTAACTCCATCAGCTCCCACCGGTGTACTATAACCTATCTCAATGGCTTCCCACAGATTAGGATCTACTCCATTAAGGTAGATCTCAAAACGTGTTTCCAGTGGGGAAACTCATCTAAAGTCAAAAGCTTTGGTGGTTTATTGTGATTCCCCACCTCACTCTAAAGCAACAGCAGGTTCTGTATCCTTGAGTCCTTCCCAGCAGTAAAGGCTGACATCTGATCTTCCATGATGAATAAACTTATAATCTAATCAAACAAACTTTCACTGATGCGACTGAAGGATGCGAATGAGCTAATCGTGCGTATAAGCTCTGCGATTGGTTCAATCGTGCGAATGAACTGGGCGATTGGTTCAGTCGTGCGAATGAATTTGGTGCGTATGAGCTATGCGAACGAACGGTTCAGTCGGCCGAATGAGGGTGCGACTAGGTCCAATCGTGCATATGAGCAATGCGAATGGAGTCCAGTCGTACGAATGACTCACTCGTGCGACTGAAGCTGCTGTTTTGCGAAAATTTCTAGGTTTGACGGGTTTCAGCCGTAAAAATTCGAAATTTCACAAGTTCTAATCGCCTAGTCCGTAGAAACCAAACGTCGATGAGCAGGGAACTTCCAAGATCACTTTTGATGCCAAAGATTGCGTTTTTAGTGTAAAACACAAACTTTTATGCAATCTTGATTGAATCAACACGTAATCAAGAGCCAATAGCTCTGATACCACTTGTTAGGACCTGGTATTCGACTGAAATACCTAGAGATCACGTGTATACCAGATCAAATAGTGCGGAATCCTATTTGATTGGCGATCCAATCAGTGAGAACACACGAAGAATCAATCAAGGATTGAAACTAACGTTAGAAATCGATAAGGAATCGATCTAATGTGTCTATGAACTTGGAGAACGATTTGGAAGGTTCTGGATGGCTAGGGTTCGTCTTGAATCGTACTTGATCGAGTGTCCCTGTTTTTCACGAATTGAGTTGTATTTATAGGTGGCACTTTCAATCGAGCGACTGAACCATCAGTTTGGTTCAGTCGTGCGATTGAACCATGCGGTTGGTTCATTCGTGCGATGAGTGTTCAGTCGTGCGACTGAGGCAATTTTATGTACAGTCGTACGACTGATCCAGTCTCTGGTTCAATCGTGCGACTGAGTCAATCGTGTGAAGGTCTTCATGTGTATGGTCATTCGCATGAGCCATTCACATGGGAACTTCATTAAGTTAAGTTTGAATGTTTAGTTAATAATATAATATTATATGAATCATTCAATAATCATAACCTAATCAATTCAGTCACGACTCATTAATGAACTATTAAACATTATAACCAACAGACTATCAATATCAGTTCCTTAATCATACCAAACAAGATATATTACATCACATATCATGATCTAGGGACATACATGTATCAACATGAGACAGCGCTCTCAGGTTCTGTCACGGGCCTTCAGTAAGGTTTCCCCTATGAAGCTATCTAGGGTATGCCTCAACATCAGTGACGATGACATGGCCTGTTGCCTTAGTTCCTTCTTAGGGGAACTCTGTTGGTTTGCAAGAACATAAAACGTAGTTTAACCATTTAAACTTTCAGAAAACGCAGCGGATAATATTAGTTTTAATGCAATTTTGAAAGCTGAATATGTTCTTTAAGAGGCATTAAGCATATGAAACAAACCCATAAACAAGGATCATATTATGTGAATAGACAAGCTATGAGAACTTTAAAACAAATAAATATGACAGCCACAAGGGGCTGTTAAAACTACCTTTCTGCAGCCTTCAAAACCGAATGAAAGATGGATGAGATGAAGATGATGATGATATTGTATATGCAGCCCTCAAAGAAGAGAACCTCAAGTTGTAGTACCCACAAGCTTGTTCCAAACACTTGCTTTGTTAGGGAGCTTTACACCACAAGAACACCCTTAGAAGAGCAACCCAAATCCGCCAATACAACCAAGAAAACGATTTTCAGCTTGTTTCTGGCAGCTTCAAATCGAAATGTTGCTATCTTCAAAGAGAGAATATGTTGCCTTTTGTGTGTGGTGAGAGGAGTGTAGCAAGATGAGAGAGAGTGTTAATGTGTCTTAACTCTTGCAATGAACAAGAACAAGACACAATCCTCAATGGCCATAGGGGCGGCCGAAAATCACACCCAAAAAAGGGTTTCCCTTCATTTTTATCATTATAAAAACTACACTTTCAAATATATTAAGTTACAAAATTAAAACATAGTTTAAATTTTATAACATAACATCTTTTACTTGACATTATTTAACCAACTTAAATAATGTATCAAATAAAATCTCATGAACAAATATCCAAATAATATTGTTCTTTCACAAAAGCAATATTTAGAAAACCAATTACTAAATAGGTGTCAATATTTATTGTATGATCTTATCAACAAATAAATAATGGTTGGTGTTTGTATAGCTTGTTATTGGGTATAACCCGACTTGGATCATGACGTACTAACCACATCAAATTCTATGGTTTTGGGCATATGAAATCTTACAATCTCCCACTTGCACAAAATTCACAGAAGATTGATGCAAGCAGTAAATACCACCTAACAACGGTTACTACCCTTAATACACATGACTTATAGCCATTCAATAACATCATCCTTTTCAAGTACCTACTTGAAAAGATTTAGGTGAATCAATCATCTATCCTTTTGTTACAGATGTCATGTTAAATCCAAGGACACAGAATGATCATTCCTTGTTGATTTAACTTAATCAGGCCTTAGACATCTAACTCTCAACGAATAAGAGGAACAAATTCCATCTTGACTACATACGTTCTCAAAAACACCTCGTGTCATGCCTGAACATACCCTTATGCACTGTCCACTATTTCAGGACAGTGAAGAATAAGCTCAAGGTATAACACTTGGTAAATATCAAAAACCCAATATGTATCTCAGGTCTGAGGATACCAAATGATATTCGCCTTTACTCAAATTATTTATGATCAATCAAAAGATTCCATGTAGTGAAATTTGAGATGCGGGTTAGTCCAATATTTGTATCCCACAAATATCTATGAACCTTGGTGGCAATCCATTGCCCTATATTCATCCTTATGAATATCAACCAATCCAAGTTCATAATAATCTTATTTTCATACTTGTTCCCACAAGTATGAACGACTACGGACATTTAGAGTAAACATTTTACTCATGGATAAAACATGCTAAATTGGAACATTAATTGAAACATTATATCCAAATTATTTATTCAAATAATAATGAGTTCCATATATCAAAATACAAAATATATAGATCAAATCCAATCACTAGAATATCGAAGTCCCATGGCACAAGTATGACCTTCATGCTTGCCTTTTCAAGGAACTTCGTGAGAGGATCCGCAATGTTTTGATCTGTATGAACTTTGCGAATACATATCTTTACCTTTTCAACTTCATCTCGTATGTAGTTGAATCTCCGCTCAATGGCCTAGTCTTTTGATGAGCACGAGGTTCCTTGATTTGAGCAATCGCACCCTCGTTGTCACAAAAGATCTCTAGGGGGTCCTGAATGGAAGGGACAACCCCAGATCGGCAATGAATTTCTTTAAACCATGCAGCTTCTTGAGCTGCCAATGAGGCGGGACGTATTTGATTCTGTAGTTGATAGAGCCACCACATCCTGTTGGAGCTTTTCCAAGAGACTGCTCCTCCATTCAGAATGAAAATATATCCTGATTGCGACCGAGAATCATCACGATCGGTTTGGAAACTCGCATCCGTGTAACCCTTTCAACGAGTTCCTCACCAGATCCATAGATTAAGAACATGTCTCTTGTCCTCCTTAGGTACTTAAGTATGTTCTTAACAGCCATCCAATGACTGCTTCCAGGATTTTGCTTGTAACGACTTGTCATGCTTAAGGCGCATGACACGTCTGGTGAGTGCATATCATCGCATACATGATGGATCCAATGCAGATGCGTATGGGATTGCCTTCATTTTACACTCATCCTTTGAGCTAGGACATTGAGTCGTACTCAATATTGTTCCTCTTTGAATAGGTACGGTACCTTTCTTAGAGTTTTCCATCTTGAACCTTTTCAAGATCTTATCAATGTACGCACTTTGATTCAAACCAATCAACCGCCTTGATCTATCCCTATAGATCTTTATTCCTAGAAATAGGCGGCTTCACCAAGATCCTTAATGGAAAAACAACTTCCAAGCCAGGTTTACACCTTCCAAGGTTGGAAGTCATTTCCAAATAGTAGTATGTCATCAACAACAATACTAGGAAAATTATTGTGCTCCCACTAGCCTTCTTATACACACAAGCCTCATCAGCGTTTTTGATGAAGCCAAATTTCTTACTTCCTCATCAAAGCGGTGATTCCAGCTTCTCGATGCTTGTTTCAATCCATAGATTGATTTCTTTAATTGCATACTTTATTAGGATGTTTTGGATCGACAAAACCTTCAGGCTGACCATATAGACATCTTCCTCAAGATATCCATTTAGGAAAGCGGTTTTGACATCCATTTGCCAAATCTCATAATCATAATGAGTAGCTACGGCAAACAATATCTTATAGACTTTAGCATCGCAACAGGTGAGAAGGTTTCATCAGAATCAACCCTTGAGTTTGAGTGAAACCCTTTGCTACAAGTCTAGCTTTATAAGTATCCAAGTTTCATGCATATCGGTTTTCTTCTTGAAAACCCATTTGCTTCCAACTACTTTTGAGTTAAGAGGTGGAACAACCAAGTCCCATACTTGATTGTCATGCATGGATTGCATCTCAACGCTCATGGCTTCGAGCCATTTGTCACAATCCGAATTGGACACTGCATCATGATATGTGGTTGGTTCATCTGAATCTACCACATAACATCCATCCATGAAAAATCCGTATCTTTTAGGTGGATTACTAGTTCTACCTTCTGTGAACATTTTGTGTGTATTGATCAACATTTGATCATCTTCAACATCTCATGTTGAGTGCTAGTTACAACCAAACGTGCATCGGGTTGTGGTTCTTGATCCTCCTCAAGATCCACTGTTCTACTGCTAGTTCCTTCATAAGGAAACTTTGCTTCTAAGAACTCACCCTTTCTGGCAACAAACACCTTTGTTCAGTGGGTCATAGAAATAATATCCCATAGAATCTCTAGGATATCCAACAAGATGCACTTGGTGGATCTGACTTCTAACTTGTTTGGGGGGGAGTCTTAACATAAGCCTCACAACCCCAACCCTTAAGTATGATAGAGATGGAACCCTTCCATGCCATATCTCAAAAGGTGTCCTTGCCACCTTTTTGGTTGGGGCCATATTAGAATACGGGCCGCGGAGAGCAGAGCGAAAACACCCAAATGATAGAGGTAATGTGCTTCTAGCCATCATAGATCGAACCATATCCAATAAGGTTCGATTCCTCCTCTCAGGACACCATTATGTGGTGCGTTCCAGGTGGAGTGAGTTGTGAGACAATCCCACAACTCCTAAGATGATCTTGAAAAACATCACTCAGGTATTCACCTCCTCTATCTGTACGGAGAACTTTAATTGACTTGTTAAGTTGATTTTCTACTTCATTCTTGAAGGTTTTGAACATTCGAAAGCTTCATCTTTGTGCCTTAATAAGTACACATACCATAGCGACTATAATCGTCGGTAAAGGTAATGAAGTATCTTTCACCATCCTAGTCATTGGCTTAAAAGGACCACATACATCCGAATGTATGATTCCTAATAAATCTTTGCCCTTTCATTAGTTCCACTAAAGGGTGCCTTAGTCATCTTTCCTTGTAAACAAGATTCATATACATCAAATGAATTATATTCATTTGTTTTTAAAAGACCATTCTTTTGAAGTGTTTGTATACGTTTCTTGTTTATATGACCAAGACGACAATGCCAAAGATAGGTATCACTCAAGTCCAACTTGAGTTTCTTGGTGTTAGTTTGGTACAATGAGCTATTTAGAGTATTTTCATGAGCCAATCATAAATACCATTAATGGGAATGGCTTTAAAATAGAACATACCATTTAAAGAAACATGAATATCATTTTCAATAAAAGATAATACATATCCAAATTGTTTTAACAGGGCTACAGAGATAATATTCCTAGTCAAACTAGGAGCATACAAAACATTGTTCAAGATCACTTCCAAACCATTTGGAAGCTTCAAGATGTAGTCACCACGGGCTTCAACTTGAACTTTAGCCCCATTGCCCATGTAGAGGCTTGCATCCCCTTTCTTGAAGTCACTACTTTTGAACCCCTGCAACAAATTGCAAATATGAGTTCCACATCCGTATCTAATACCCATGTGTTAGAGGATATCATGTTTAAATCAATATGGATCATGTAAATTGTACCTGAGGTCTGCCCGGCATCCCTCTTTGCTTTCAACTCTTGGAGATGGACAGGACAATTCCTTGCCCAATGTCCAATCTCCCCACACTTGAAGCATGGGTCGTTAGTAGCAACCTTTTGCTTTTTCTGTTGTGGTTGGGTGGCACCTTGCCACCCTTTCCCTTTCCCCAAGCGGGTCCCTGCCCTTGGCAACTTTTGCCTTGGGTGCGGGACGAGGCTTTTATTGTTCCCACCTTCATTGATGGTGAGAACGGGTAAAACCCTTTTACCCATGGCCGCCTCGGCAGTTTTGAGCATGAGTGAAGCTCACCAATGCTTTTGTCCCAAGCATTCATGTTGTAATTCATCACGAATGTCTCGAACATCTTGGTAAGGCCATTCAGGATCAAATCCGTGGCCAATTCCTTCGAGACGGGACAATTAAGCCTCTCGAGGCGGTCAATGTGACTTTTCATCTTAAGTACATAAGATGAAACAGATTGGTTGTCATCCATACGACATGCATGGAGTGCTCGAACCGTTTCGAAGCGCTCAACCCTTGCTTGCTGTTGGAACGTTTCCTTCAGCTGGGTTATCATGTCGTAAGCTCCGTGGTGTTCATACTCCTTTTGGAGATCCGGAGTCATGCTTGCAAGCATGAGACAAGACACTTGGATGGAGTCCTCAGTGTATTTCAGCCAATCATTGTAGGCCTCCTCATCATCCTCGCTAGGTTGATCGGGGATAGGGTCGTCTAAAACATACGATCTTCTCTCTTGCTTGAGAACTATTCTCAAGTTTCGATACCAGTCGATAAACTTGTTATGATTTAGACGTTCCTTTTGGAGGATCGCTCGTGTAGAGATTGGTTGGACGCGGATGAGTTATCGGAATTATCATTATGTGAGGCCATCTACAAAATTTAACAAAGTTTTATTTTAGTATTTTTGATATAGCCAATTTTAATAATAATGCCTTTTAAGGCCATTTTTCAATTAAAATCTAGAACCCAACATTATATTCAAATTGTGGTTAGGTGACCTTTATCCCACGATTTAAATTAATAAGGTGGTCAACGATTGACGGTTGCAACCATTTGCAACTTCTAGATGTATGGGATCGACCTTTAAACATCATATGTAAAGTCGGCACGTTAATCCCATCAACACCATTTGGAAAACATATTTAGGTGATCCATTTAACATGGTTTGCAAATCAAATTACCCTACTTGCACACACGTGTGAGTTTACCCACATAAGTGGTTAGGTGACCTTTATCCCACAAATGTGGTATTCCCACCTTAAATCATAAGTTCCCTCTAAATGGTTAGGTGACCTTTATCCCATTAAGAGTTTCCAAATGATTCAAGTGTTGTGCAAAAGGACGGTGTTGAACTTGTTAGTCAAAAGTTTAGAGATTTCATAATTCTAGTTTAGAAAACTCTATGTACTTGTATTTGCATGCTTTCAAATACAAGGTACCCTATGGTCCTTTGATTAAAACCAATTCTAATCTTAAAACCATTAAATCAATTAATAACCTTTTATTACCATTTAGTGATTAAGAACCATCATTTTAATAACTTGTTAAGTTTGTTAATAAGTTTGTTAGGCATGTCAAAATTCAACCACTCAATCAAATAACAAACATCCAAAAAGTCATAAGCATAAACAACCATAATGTGCATAACCATAGCAACTATTGTGACCACACTTGTTTGCCATCACAAGTGTGGTCATTAGGTCTTTCCTAAGGGTTGAATACAACACAAAATAGGGGTCTTGTTGGACTCCCACTTGAACTTGCATCCATATGCTTCGAGTCCTTCTTTTGTGTCTTCCATTGTGCTTCCATCCCGAGCATCTTCTTTTACAAAAAAAAAATATATCCTAATACATATTTCTAGTAAAAGGAAAAAGCTCCTAATCTATTATTACATCCCAATGAATAAATAGACAAGTTACATTCTTAAATAAAGCACAATGAATAATATTACAATCCCAAGAGAAAACAACCAAAACAAAACATAGCAAGCATCCAAACAACACAAGGTCAAAGGCTAGGTTATGCATACTAACAACCAATGATCATATCATCAAAACATATAATGAAACCCCACTTAAAACCTTCAAATTTCAGCCAACATAAACTGAAATTTTGGTTTTAAACATTGTCCAACAATCAACATATCATGATATATATCTTTCAAGATCTAATCACTAGCATGTGTGATATGACCTTGAAAGTTGGGGAATCATCCAAACAAAACATAGCAGCCCAGAAAACAGCCTATAACAAGTCTATAAACATCCTTAAAACCAATTTAAAGGACAAAACAAGCAAGTCATCCACATAACTGGCTCTTGATGCCATTGTTGGGTTTGCAAGAACATAAAACGTAGTTTAACCATTTAAACTTTCAGAAAACGCAGCGGATAATATTAGTTTTAATGCAATTTTGAAAGCTGAAATATATGTTCTTTAAGAGGCCATTAAGCATATGAAACAAACCCAGAAAACAAGGATCATATTATGTGAATAGACAAGCTATGAGAACTTTAAAACAACATAATATGACAGCCACAAGGGGCTGTTAAAACTACCTTTCTGCAGCCTTCAAAACCAATGAAAGAAGGATGAGATGAAGATGATGATGATATTGTATATGCAGCCCTCAAAGAAGAGAACCTCAAGTTGTAGTACCCACAAGCTTGTTCCACAACCTTGCTTTGTTAGGGAGCTTTACACCACAAGAACACCCTTAGAAGAGCAACCCAATCCGCCAATACAACCTAGAAAACGATTTTTCAGCTTGTTTCTGGCAGCTTCAAATCGAAATGTTGCTGTCTTCAAAGAGAGAATATGTTGCCTTTTGTGTGTGTGAGAGAGAGAGTGTAGCAAGATGAGAGAAGAGTGTTAATGTGTCTTAACTCTTGCAATGAACAAGAACAAGACACAATCCCTCAATGGCCCATAGGGGCGGCTGAAATCACACCCAAAAAAGGGGTTTCCCTCTCATTTTTATCTATTATAAAACTACACTTTCAAATATATTAAGTTACAAAATAAAAACATAGTTTAAATTATAACATAACATTCTTTTACTTGACATTATTTAACCAACTTAAATAATGTATCAAATAAAATCTCATGAACAAATTATCAAATAATATTGTTCTTTCACAAAAGCAATATTTAGAAAACCAATTTACTAAATAGGTGTCAATATTATTGTATGATCTTATCAACAAATAAATAATGGTTGGTGTTTGTATAGCTTGTTATTGGGTATAACCCGACTTGGATCATGACGTACTAACCACATCAATATTCTATGTGTTTTGGGCATATGAAATCTTACACAACTCTGCAATGATCCTGTCTTGGATTCTTCTAGCCAGTCTGTCAGCTTGTCTTGATTAGCTTGGGTTGACAAGTGGCATGTTGACTTAGATCCAGACCTTCATAGTAGTTCAAGGTCTGAAAATTACAAACTTCTTGCTGTCCTTGAACTCTTATGATGATGAGATCCTTCCAGTTGTTGTCATACCTCCATCGAATGATGTGATTAAAGGATGATGAAGGTGACATGGCTCTTGGTATCCCATCCTCAAACAGACTCTGTATGAAGGAGTCTGTGTAGTCTACATCAATGTGATCTAGAGGAGGTTGCTGAGAATGCACAGTTGCAAATGAGGATGGTGAGTCCTCAATGTCCATTCTCTCAGAGGAACTCCCAGGTTCTGTGGCTTTAAAGACTTTCTCCCCCATTTTGGTAGCATCACCCACTTGCATAGGTGAGCTGGAGGATAGATCAATCACATCCACAGGTTCTTGTGTTCCTGGTTGAGCTCTCCTTAAGGGTCTCCCAGCTAGTTTTTCCTTAAGATGTGAAATCTCAAGTTGCTAATCATTGATCCTATTGTTTAAGGTAGTCACCTGAGATTCAAGATGACTGACCTTTGAGACTAAATAGGTGCATGTTTTGGATAGTTGTTGCACCTTTAGTCTCAGATCCCCCTCATCTTCATAAGAAGAATCACTAAGGGTGGAGAAGATTGGACTAGAGTCCTTTCTCTCATGAGCAGTTCTGAGTTCTTGGCCACTAGATTTCGTCTGCTTACTTGCATGCTCAGTTAAGATTTTAGTAGGCTGAGTTGCCATCGTTGAGGTCTTAATGAAGTAATCACTTGCAAAATTGAGAGCCTCTTCCATATGGACATCCTGAACAGAGTCAGGAGTGTCCACCTTAGTTGTGGGTGACTGATGTGGGATAGATATAGGAGACTCAGGAGTATTCAGCTCTCTTTGAGTAGGGGAAAAGAAGAGAGACTCGTTATACTCACTGAAACCTAGATCTTCATCAGTATAGAAGTCAAGGTTGGGAATTGGTTGGTTGAGGTCTATAGGCTGGGGATGGTAACTGTCCCCTGAAGGTTGATCACTTGAGTGTTGAGACTCAGAGTGATGGCTTAAAGCAGTAGGGCTAATGAGCTTATCAGGCTGAGCATGAGGAACCTCAACACTGATTCTTGAAACCATGGGAGTGATCTGCTCCTCGGGAGAAGTGGGAGCTCCAGTATCCACTTCTTCTTGTATGAGTGAGTATATGGGGGCCTCCACAGACTAAATAGTCTGAGCAGGGGTTCGTTTGGATTTTCTTTGGTAGGTGATGGATATTTGAGACTGTGTAGATGGTTGGAAAACAACAGGTGTGGGTTCAACACTAGCTTGTACTGCTAGGTTGTCACCTTGAGCAATGAGCTCTAACATTTTTGGGACTAGGGCTGTTTCTACCCCAGAGAATCCAACAGTGGACTTTCTCAATATTTTAAAGATGTCGGGCTTCATCTGTCCCAATATAAGAGTGTTACCTGTTTCCCTTAACTGTGAGCCCAGTTCACAGTTAAGAATGTACCGGACATATTTAGGAAACATGTAGTACTCTAAGGAGTCTAAATTAGCAAGCAAATTTGTATAGATAAATTGAAAGTACCTGAATTCGACCCCTTGAACCATTCCATGGACTATGAAGGAGAGATCTTCAGGAATCCGATCCCATCCACCATGCTTGTTTGATAAGCTGTGAATGACCACATGGAGCAGGAATCTCCATTGGGATGAGACCTTCCCTTTCCTGAAGGTCTTGGCAGGAAATCTCCCTCGTACCCCATCTGCTCAAAGGAATGATTTACAGCTTCCTTTGGGAAGAACCATCACCTTCTTCATCATCCAGCTGAAGATGTCGGTTGATGATGGCCGGAGTGATGAAGATTGTTCTCCCCTGCACTGTGGCAGACAGTGCCTTCTCCCCGTCCATAATGACCTCTTGGCAGGTCTTCCAGAATTCAAGCAACTGATCCTCATAGAGGGGAGGATCAATGGTTAGGGAGGTGAAGTAGTGAGACAAATACAAGAAACAACAAACCTCTGAGAAATGAGGATCTTTCTCAGAGCATAACAGAGCAACTTGATTGTGTTGTCTGTGTAGCTGCATGGTAAAGTTGGGATCATTTCTGTGAGCAAGGTTAGCCATTGTGAGGTAGCTTAAGAACGAAGAAAGAAGAAAGAAATAAATTTCAGAGAGAAAATTTGGGTTTAGGTTTGGAGGAAGAGCAGATGATAGAAGAAGGGGGAAACCGTTGGGTTTTATATGAGAGAGAGGGATTTCAGATAAAGTTTAATGAAAGAGGATAAACTTTGAAATCCGGATGTCGGTCCCACCTCTGAAAAATTAGTTTACCTTTTTGCTCAAAAAGTAGTTTTCTTGGAAATCAAAAAGCTTCCGAAGGTAAATTATTTTCGGAAGATTTAATGAAGAAGCTTCCGAAGCTAAAATGACTTCGGAAGAATTTCCTGAGAGTATTTGATGATTTTGCTTCGGTAGAAAAAATTAAGACTTGAGGGCTTTATATAGAGATTAACAAACCTTCTGAGAGTTAATTATTGCTTCAGAAGGAAAAGGTCCTTGAAAATAAGTAAGTGTCTAAGATAACTATTTAAGCTTCGGAAGATAAAATTGAAATTTCTTCCGAAGGTAAATTTCTTACACAGTTAATATTTTGAAGGTGTGATTTTCTTCCGAAGTTAAAATACATAACTTCCGAAGTATAAAATCATCAATTAATCTAAGGAAAGTCTTCCAATCCAAGGAAAAACATGAGCTTATGAAGATGATAGACTAGACAACTTAGAACACACATTTTTTAAGAAATAATAAGAATTAGTTTTAAGAAAAATTTACTCAAGGTTGATCATCCCAATAGCTGATATTAGATATTTAAATCTTTGTTCATCAATATCCTTGGTAAACAAATTAGCATATTGTTCATCTATGTGAACCTTGACTAGTTTAATTAATCCCTTTTCATAATTATCTCTTATAAGATGATACCTGATATTAAATGTGCTTGGTCCTTGAGTGCTGCACAGGGTTCTCTGTAATTGAGATAGCACTGTTGTTGTCTATGTGGATTGGAGTCTCCTTGAAATTTAACCCATAGTCTAGCATTTTATTCTGAATCCAAAGTACTTGAGCACAGCAGCTAGCAGCAGCAATGTATTCAGCTTCAGCAGTTGATGCAGAGACACATGATTGTTTCTTGCATTGCCATGAGACAACCCTTCCACCAAGAAATTGACATCCCCCAGATGTAGACTTTGCAGTCACATTGCAACCACCATAATCACTATCTATATAAGCATACAGATTGAAGTCAGAATTCTTAGGATACCATAGACCAAGTGTTGATGCACCTTTGAGGTATCTTAGAATCCTTTTGACAGTGATAAGATGAGACATCTTAGGGTTGGCTTGATATCTTGCACAGATGCATGTAGCAAACATGATATCAGGCCTACTAGCAGTAAGATACATAAGAGACCCAATCATAGCCCTGTATAAGTGTTCATCTACACATTCCCCCTCAAGATCAGGACCAAGGGAGTGGTTTCTGGCTATGGGTGTCTTAGCAATCTTACAGTCAGTCATATTGAACCTTTTGAGTATGTCTTGAACATACTTTGACTGACTTATGAAGATGCCATCTTCAACTTGCTTCACTTGAATTCTTAGAAAGAAATTGAGTTCCCCCATGGCACTCATTTCAAATCTGTCTTTCATATGCTTCTGAAAGTCTTTGCAGAGCTTTGGATTAGTTGAACAAAAGATGATGTCATCCACATATACATGAACTAGCAATATGTCTTTTCCTTGTCTTTTGATGAAGAGAGTTCCATCTATAGTACCTCTCCTATATCCATGTTTACAGAGATACACAGACAGAGTCTCATACCACTTCCTGGGTGCCTGATGCAGCCTATAGAGAGCTTTGTCAAGCTTGCAGACATAATCAGGATGATCAGGATCTACAAAACCAGGTGGCTGTGTGACATAAACCTCTTCATCTATCACTCCATATAAGAAGGCACATTTAACATCAAGTTGAAAGACCTTGAAGTTCTTGGATGCAGCAAATGCCAGGAATATCCTAACAGCTTCTAATCTTGCCACTGGAGCAAAGACATCAGTGTAGTCAATCCCTTCTTCTTGTGTGTATCCTTGAACAACCAGTCTAGCTTTGTTTGTTATGATAATGCCTCTATCATCCTTCTTGTTCCTGAACACCCATTTGGTTCCTATTATAGTCTTCCCAAAAAGGAGAGGACAAAGGTTCCAAACTTTCTGTCTTTTGAATTGAAGCAGCTCTTGTTGACTAGCTTCAATCCAACTTCCATCCTTTAGAGCCTCCTCAACTTTCTTCGGCTCAATCTGGGATAGAAAAAAAGAGTGAATACAAACATTTGCTTCATGGGTTTGTCCTCTTGTCTTTACCCCGGAGACAATATCTCCAATGATGTTTGTGGTAGGATGAGACTTGTGGATCCTAAGCTGAGGAATCACAGCAAGTTAGAAAAATTAGATCTAGCATAGATGTTTCTCCCACCACATCAGCACACTTTTCAAGTGAAACATGATCCAAGCAGTGTGTGACATCATTGATGTTCTTATCTATGGTGTGGTTAATGGTATCAAGAAACTCTTGATCACTGTCACCAACACCATTGTTGCCTTCCACAGTTGAGGTGTTCTTATCTGGTTGTAGAGCCTCTGAGCTGGAATTTGAAGGCATACTAGATGTATCAGCTGAATTTGTCATTGTTGTGCTGATAGAAACCTCATTTGCAGAAGAAGTTCCAACTGGAGCTGAAGATGTATGACTTGAAGGTCTTCCTAGCCCAAATCTTGGGTTAGGATCACCTGTATTTAAATTTTCAACAGATCCTGAAACATTCTCACAAGATTTATTAAAACAGTTGGTAACCAAATCAAGATCAAATAGTCAATCTGGACCAGAACCAGCAACACATGGTATGTGTTCATTGAAGGTCACATTGGCTGACTCCTTAACTATTCTAGTTCTGAGATTGTACACTCTATAAACCTTAGCTTGGGAAGAGTATCCAATAAAATATCCATCATCTGATTTCTCAGCAAACTTGGAAATTTGATCTTTGGTATTCAAGATGGTGCAAGGAAATCCAAATGACCTAAGAAAACCAATGAAAGGTTTTCTCTTGTGCCAAAGTTCATAAGGAGTCTTGCCATGAGTCTTAACTACTAAAACTCTGTTCTGCACATAGCAGGCAGTGTTGACTGCCTCTGCCCAGAAGGTGATAGACCGTTTAGAGTCAGACAACATGGTTCTTGCAGCTTCAATCAGTGTCCTGTTTCTCCTCTCAGCAACACCATTTTGCTGAGGGGTCCTGGGAGCACTAAATTGTCTTGCAATACCCTTATCATCACAAAATGTATAAAGGGTTTGATTCTTGAATTCTGTTCCTTGATCACATCTTATGATTTTGACCTTGTGATCAGACTGATTCTCAATCTTTAGGATGAAATTCTTTAGAATCTCAGGAGTCTCATCCTTAGTTCTAAGGAAGAAGACCCAAGTGAATCTTTTAAAATCATCTGTGATCACTAGACAGTATAAGGTCCTTCCTAAACTCATTACACCGGTGGGGCCAAAGAGATCCATATGTAACAAGTGTAGGGGTGTAGTGATGGAGTTCATTTCCTTAGACTTATGATATACCTTATGTTGCTTCCCTTTCAGGCATGCAACACAGTGATCATCGCTTGTAAACTCTTTCTTTGGCATTCCAGTTACCAAATCATGCTTAATCAGTTTGTTCATGTTCTTAAAGTTTACATGGCACATTCTTTTATGCCATAGGAAAGACTCATCACTATTGGCTTTAGATAGAAAGCATGAAACTTCTCCAGAGGGAGAGGTCTCTTGCAAATCCATCTTGTACATGTTTCCTTTCCTGGGGGCGCTTAGCAGGATATGCTTATGAGGAATGACCATGCCAGGCTTAAGAACATGCACTCATGCTCAGTAAAGAGCATGTTATGACTCTGATCACAAATTGAGATACACTCAGAAGATTGTATCCAAGCTCCTTAACAAAGTTTACCTTTTCAATGCTGAGCTTACCATTTGTGACCTTGCCCCTTCCAGAAATGTAACCACCTTATCTCCTCCAAAAGCAACAGGTCCTCCATCAATCCTTTCAAGTTCTGGAGTAGTGACCTATTACCAGTCATATGCCTGGAGTAGCCACTGTCTATGATCCAAACAATTCTGTTTGTCTTCAGCTGTCCCTGTACGAAAGAGAATGATTAGTTACATCTGGAAACCCAATCCTTCCTTGTCTTGGGCTTATTTACAGAAGGTAATTCAACAGTGATAGATCCTATGGTTGTACTAGGAGGATCTTGAGCTGATGTAGATGGAGAAATCTCAGTCACTTGGTCTTTCTTAGACATCCACACCACCTTTGGAGTCTTGGACTTGACCTTCAAAACTTCTAAAGTTTGTGGAACTTCGGAAGTTTTGATGACTGATACTTTGGAAGATTCTGCAGACACTGCAGCAAATTTCAGTGCTTCGGAAGAATTCCTTTCTTCCGAGACCAATATTTCTTCCGAAGATAATTTCCCATTTCCCTTCTTTTTAGATTTGAGACTTTCGAAGGAAACTGGTTTTCCTTCCGAAGCCTGAATCTTCTTGGAACTCTTTGAAGCCTTTGTTTTGGCCATGTGGACAGTACCTTTAGGATTGAAGGGACAATCCTTTGCAATGTGAGTAGTGCTGTCACGCATAACACAATTCATCGTTTTCTTCACAAGAGCCTTTTCTTGAGAATAAGACTGTTTTTGGTCACATCCCTTCTCCCTCTTCATCTTAGGATGCTGAGACAGTCCTCTTGGGCTGAGGACTGTGCTTGGAGTTTGATGGTCCAGGCTGTGCAGCAGTGGTACACAGCAAATCAGTCTTCTTCTTGCTACTGTTATGAGTTGAACAAGAACAGAACTCTTAGCAGAAGAATTTTGGTTGATGTCTTCAGTCCCTACCTCTTTAAACCCTGCAGAAATAAAAACTTGTTTCTGCTTAGAGTCAAAAGCAGCCTTGATCTCTTGATCCTTCCTTGCCTTTCTTTTGCTCTTTCTGATCAAGTTCTTTCTCATGGACTTTGTTGGACCAAAAGAACCAATGAGCCAGATCAGAAAAACCTTTAAGTACCACAGACGTCACAACAACTGCTGAAGTCCACAACAGCTGAAGACAACGACTTGTCACAAAGTCTGAAGACAAGTGCTGAAGACAGTCTGAAGACACAAGTGCTGAAGACAAAGTCTGAAGACAAGTGCTGAAGACAAAGTCTAAACACAAGTGCTGAAGACAAAGTCTGAAGACACAAGTGCTGAAGACAAAGTCTAAACACAAGTGTTGAAGACAAAGTCTGAAGACAAGTACTGAAGACCAAGTATCAGATGTTGTCACAACAACTGAAGAAGTCTTCTTCAGTAGTTGTGACGGTTTTTCTTTCAGTAGTTTTATGTTTTCTCTTTTCAGTAGTTTGTCACAGCAGCTGAAGAGTACTCCTTCAGTAGTTGTGTTTATCCGTAGTTTTATGTTTCAGTAGTTTTGTAAAACAACTGAAGAGCTTGTTCATCAGTCGTTGTAGTTTAAGTAGTTTCTTTTCAGTAGTTTTATATTTTGTACTTAGCACTCTGATATGTTCTCAGTAGTTATGAACATTTCAGTAGTTTGTTAAGAGTTAGTTATTTTTGTAATAGATCTGCCAGTTGTCACTATCCCGTGATAACAGTAGTGATTGCACTCTATATAAGGAGTGTCAACCTTATTGTAAGTGTGAATGATTGAGCAGAAATATTTGATATTATTAAAACATTCCTTGTTATAGAAATATATTCTCTCGTTATAACCGTATTTGTTCTTAATGCATACGAGTATCAAATTCTTGCTAAAATTGTGTAATTCTTGATCTTATTCCGCTGCATTACACTATAATACATCAAACCTGTGATTACTGATCCTAACAAATGGTATCAGAGCAGGTTAATCATTGATCGATCTAACAATTGATCATGGAACCTGCTATTCAAGATCCAACTTTGATTGAATTAGCATTTTTTCAAGAAACGGTTATAGAGATTGAATTTTCTGTGTTTTTGGTCATTCATCCTGAGATTTATTCTTAGTTTTCATTGAGTCTGTTGTGGTCTGTGTAAAATCTTTTAAAAAGCTTGAATTAAATTGTATTTGGACTGAAAATGACTACTCCTTCCAATGATCCTCACAATATTGGTTCCTCAACCAAGCCTCCAATGCTGGTTAGGAGTGAGTATAACATATGGCAACGACGAATGCTCCATCACTTGTCTGTTAACAGCGCAGGTTGTTGGGCATCAGTGGTACATGGTCCACACAAGCCTATGGTGAATAACCCGAAAACCAATCAAATGGTTCCGAAGAGGAGGGAGCAATACTTAGATGAGGATAAGAAATTGTTTGAGATTGATGCAAAAGCCCATGGAATTCTGGCCATGGCACTGCCCAATGAAATCTATTCTGGGCTAATGCATTATGAAACTGCCCATGACCTCTGGAATGCCTTGAAAGAACAATTTGGAGGAACAGATGAGGTCTTGGCAAATAATAGAGAAATCCTTGCCCAACAATATGAGACATTCTCTCATAGGAAGAGTGAGACACTGACTCAACAGTTTGAGCGGTTCTCTTGTTTGATCTCTGAATTAAAAATGGTCAAACATGAGTACACCAATAGCTAGATGAATAACAGATTTCTCAGATCACTGCCTGAGAGATGGGACACATATACTATTGTCCTACGCTCCAGTGCAAATTTGGACAAACTATCTCTCATCCAACTCCATGGGAAATTGCTCACATTTGAGAGAGAGATAGAACAGAAACGAAAACTGTCTTCATCTGGTAAGCTCACTGAAGACTTTGTACCAGGCAACACTGCCTTGGTTGGTCATGAGTCAGAATATGCTTCATCTGAATGCCAGTATGATGAGCATATTGATTTCTCCTCAAACACTTCTGATTCTGCGTTTGTGAGTGTTGATAGTCAGTTTACTGGGTGTAATAATGACAATCTATGCTTCATCATGGATGATCTCAAGGGGATTGCTGATGATGACTTAGAAGAGATGGATATTTTGAGCCAAATGGACTTGCTAAATATCAGATCTCAGAAGTTCTACAAAAGAAGTGGAAGAAAGTTCCCAGGACTCTCTGGTAAAACCAAAGTTGGTTTTGACAAGATTAAGTTGAGGTGTCACAAATGCCACAGGCTTGGACACTTTGCTAGAGAATGTAGATCATCTGGATCTAATTCCTCTGCACCTTTTGTGACTTTCCCTGGCAATAGTCAAGAACACAGAGGGCAACATCCTGT
Source organism: Flaveria trinervia (assembly GCA_025506515.1). Lineage (NCBI taxonomy): Eukaryota > Viridiplantae > Streptophyta > Magnoliopsida > Asterales > Asteraceae > Flaveria > Flaveria trinervia. Next base: position 105,801 of record JACCIX010000569.1, on the reverse strand, counting down.
CAATTCTAGTCATCATTCTCAACCACAATCTCCTGCATATTTTGTTCCTCAGGGTCAAATGCCATATCCTTACCCTTGTTATTACATGCCACAGTCAAATCAAGTTCAAGCTCCTATGGTACCACAACCTCATGCACTACCAGAACCTCAACCATCTCAATCTCATCAACCTCCTCAACCTCAACAACACAACTTCTTCACCCCTAGAGTTGTTGACTGGAGCAGTTTACCAGATGACATGTCTGGTTATGAACAACTATTCACAGGTGCTGGTCAACATGGTGGTGACAGTCCTTTGGGAATCTGACTATCATGGCCCTGGAGTCTATTGAGGGTTCCTGCTCAAATGAATCATCTTCACAGGTAACTCAGGTATCTTCAGAGGCTAAAGCCAAGTTATGTTCTGAATCATGCATTGCTGCCTTTGTCTCTATTAGAGAGGCAAATGTAGCATTAATAAATCAAAACCTTGAGTTTGAGAAAACCATTTCCAAAAGAAAAGCTGAGTATGAGTCTGCTCTTAACAGTAAAAGTGATGAGATTTATAAGCTTAAATGCCAATTAAATGATGAAAAGGCCAAGCTAGAGGTTATTCTGGAAGACCAGAAGAGTCTCAAAGAAACCCTTGCAGTAACCCAAGTAGAGTGTGATCGATAGGTACAATCATGCAAAGGTTTTGAAATGCTTCTTAGAAAGCAATCTGCTTCCAATGTGAAGTTTGGCATTGGTTATAATCACACTGCTCCTCCTACAGATTTTGCTTCAAGAGCAGAAGTGAAATCTGATGGAGAAAGCAATAACCAATCCACCTCATCATGTGATTCACTTCCTGATAGAGCACCATCAGAAGTTGAAGTTAGTATGATTCCCTCGTTGAACCTATCAGCTGCTCTTAATGGTTCAAATACTGACACTCACATGATCAAAGAGTTGATCAACTCAGGAGTTATTTCTAGAAGTCCTGAAAGGACTGGAGAGCAAGATTTAACACCTGAAGTTCAAGCTCCAACTACTGTCAGCACTGAAGAGAAGAAAACTATCAGTAGAAAGGGTTTGAAGACTACTAAAGAGGAAGTCAAGAAAGCAAATAATGCTTCCAAAGTGCTGAAGAACAAGTCTTCAGCAGTTTCATTCTCTTTAGTTGATGATCAACATAAGATGAAGAAGAAACCATGTGAAATATGTGGTTGTTTTCAATCATCTTACAAATGATTGTTGGTACAAAAGAGGATCCAAACTCAAACATAAAGAGGATGATGAGGAAGAAGATAGGCTGCCTCTTTCTACAGTCCTAACTTTGCCTAAAGCCAAACCCATGCCCATCACTCCCACCTCACAGATGGAAACTGTGAGAGTAAAGATAGAAGAAGAACAGCAGCAAAAGCTTCATGATGATGAGATGCTGAAAAGCATAGACAAAACTTATGCTGCTTCTTCATCAATAATTAGTATGAAGAAAGAAGCTCTGAGATTGTACACCCTTGCTAACACATTTCAATAACAAAAGGAAAAGGTGAGAATATGGCCTGATCCTAGGGTGGCTCACAGGATTGTGAAGAAAGACATTCCTTCGAGATACAAGGGCCAAGTAAAAAGGATCGTAGATGAAGAGATCACAGTGGTCCTTGTAGTATCACCCTGGGAGATTGTAGAAGATTTCAAGAAGGCCTATGAGACTATCAGCCATCCCAAAAGATGTTAGAGAACAGAGTAACTAAAAAGGGGTTAGTCTACAACAGGCTTGAGAACTTCAAACAAAATGAGCTCAGTCTGTTACTTGAAGGTACTCACCCAGATGAGTTTGCATACAGACAGATTACAACAGTTGAGCTCAAAATGGCAAACAGGCTAAGTACATTTCAGAGCTGTATGGGCGTGAAGGATTGTTTGATGGTGGAGCTGAAAATCTTACTATGGAAGAACGAATTATGTTTCTCAAAGCATACACCAGAGAATCCTACAGGCTTATACATGGGAAGTGAGTCTCATGGATGGGGAAACAGCTCAGTGTCCAATTCCCCAATACAGAGCTCCCATCCATACATTGCCAACCAAATCATCAGAGACTCATTCCCAGGCAAGTGCTTATATGGGTCATCTTCTCAACTGATCAAGAAGGAAAAAGACCAACCATTCTGCCAACAATAAGTGGGACCTCAATAAAGTTAAAGGTTTTGGCTGCATTGGTTCAGGGGGAGTTTGTTGGACCAAAAGAACCAATGAGCCGGATCAGAAAACCTTTAAGTCCCACAGACGTCACAACAACTACTGAAGTCCACAACAGCTGAAGACAACGACTGGTCACAAAGTCTGAAGACAAGTGCTGAAGACAGTCTAAAGACACAAGTGTTGAAGACAAAGTCTGAAGACAAGTGTTGAAGACAGTCTGAAGACACAAGTGCTGAAGACAAAGTCTGATGACACAAGTGCCGAAGACAAAGTCTGAACACAAGTGCTGAAGACAAAGTCTGAAGACAAGTACTGAAGACCAAGTATCAGATGTTGTCACAACAGCTGAAGAAGTCTTCTTTAGTAGTTGTGATGGTTTTTCTTTCAGTAGTTTTATGTTTTCCCTTTTCAGTAGTTTGTCACAGCAGCTGAAGAGTACTTCTTCAGTAGTTGTGTTTATCAGTAGTTTTATGTTTCAGTAGTTTTGTAAAACGACTGAAGAGCTTGTTCTTCAGTCATTGTAGTTTCAGTAGTTTCTTTTCAGTAGTTTTATATTATGTACTTAGCACTCTGATATGTTCTCAGTAGTTGTGAACATTTCAGTAGTTTGTTAAGAGTTAGTTATTTTTGTAATAGATCTGCCAGTTGTCACTATCCCGTGATAACAGCAGTGATTGCACTCTATATAAGGAGTGTCAACCTTATTGTAAGTGTGAATGATTGAGCAGAAATATTTGATATTATTGAAACATTCCTTGTTACAGAAATATATTCACTCGTTATAACCGTATTTGTTCTTAATGCATACGAGTATCAAATTCTTGCTAAAATTTGTCTAATTCTTGATCTTATTCCACTGCATTACACTCTTATACATCAAACCTGTGATCACTGATCCTAACAGACTTGGTCATCACAGTCTTCACTTTCTCCTCAGAAGGATAGTGGCCCTTCTTGGAATCCTCCTCTTCACTCTTAGTAGAGGGATTCTTCACTATCTCTTCTTCATTCTCCTCACTCAAAGGATCTATGAGAGGAAGCTCATCTTCACAAGTTCCACACCTAGGGGGTCATACAGACAAGTTTGTGTGTGGAGGAGCTATCTCATTTGATCCCAGTCCCTGTCTGTTTTGATAGCACACTTTGTTGTGCAGGGATGAGGATATCATGTTCTTGAAGGTCTCTGCAGGATCGTTTAAGGGCTTGAACAAAATTACAACACAACAACACAAAGAGGGATTATCTAAACTCTAATCAAACAGTAAACTGGGTTAACCAAAAGTGATACAAAGAACACAAGTAAAGCAAGAGACAGAACAGGAGAATATGGTTTTCAAGGATGCAGTATATTGCTTTCTCAAGTTCTTTTACGAGTGTTACAAAGTATATTCGAAGATACAAGAAACTTGAAATACTTATACTACAACCTATAGCTGGCTTTACTTTGAAAGCCAGCTGGATACAATTGACTAGACACTAATAAAATCAATTGTAGGATCAAAAGGCATATCTACCTTTTGACCTTGTGACTATGACATGTCATAGCTCACATCCTTATACATTACAAAAAGGATAAAGTACATAAAGTGGAAAGTTTCAGACTCAAGACCTCAATGTACAGTTACCAAAAGCATGGACTTTTTCACCAAGTCTTGTAAGTTGGTGACTTTACAGAGATGCAGCGGAAAAGGTGCTTCGGAAGATAAGGATGTGAGCATGTGTACTAAAAGTCTTCGGAAGAAATCTGTCTTCATAGGATGAAGCTTCGGAAGACTTTGTCTCTGAAGCTTCAGAAGACTTCATGTTTGGCTTCGGAAGATATTGGTCTTGGCTTCGGAAGATTTTACACTCAGAGTGCTTTCTAATGTATTGTGTAAAACTTCCGAAGCATTCTTCACTTCAGTACTTAGTGCATGTTGCTTAGACACTTTGGATGTTTTGGGTTGCATCAGACTTTAGGAATCCTTACAAACTCCCCCTAGGCTGATGCTACCAAAACACTTAGAAGATCTTCAGATGTTGGTAGTCTTCAGTACAATCAAGACCATTCCTCTCTTCATTAGATGGTCAGGATCATCAAGACTCTCATAGTATCTTCTCATTTCAAAGAGATCATGCAGAGGTAAGTTGATTATGTCTTGCCAGGAGTAGACATTCTCAACACCTTGATCTCTGACAACATGCCATCTTTCTGGATTGGTAGAATAAGTCCAGGACAAGATAGGTGTCTTAGTTGCTAGAGGAGCCACTTGCATAGGAGTTGATTGGGCTGCCTCATCATGCACTTCCTCAGGTTGATCTGATTCAGCCTGGGGTGTAGAGGTAGATGACTTTGGCTTCTTCTTCTTAGTCTTTGGTTTAGAAGCCATTTTCTTCTTCCTCTTGGATGTCTTTAACTGAGAAGACTGGTCTGCAGCACCATGTTGATCATCAGTGTCTTTCTCAGTTGGGTGTTCCTCCCTCACAGGTTCATAAGGAGAGGGAGTTTGACCCTGTCTTGGATCAGAAGATGAAGTTTGCTAAGGCTCAACTGGAGGTTCTGGTTTAGGTTTCTCTGGTTGTTCAAACTTGACCTCCACTTCAGGTGGGACTTGACTTGGAAGAGAGTGCAAGTCAATCAATTCACCACTTTTAATCTTCTGCTTGATCACCCTTATATGCTCATCCATTGTAGATAGAGACATGGGGCCAAGTCTCCTTCCGGAGAATCCATATAACTTCAAGAGGCTCATCATTCTTTGTCTGTCAGCAGACTTCTTTGCATTCTTTTGAATGATGGCTCTTGACTTTGCAGCTTCTTCCTTAGTTTCCTTTTGGTTGTTTTTCTTTCTTTGACTAGCTCAAGCTCAAGTTGCTTTAAGTACTCAACTCAATGAAGTCATAGGACAGGGGAAGAAGTGCATTTGCCTGATAGAAGCCTGTGGCACTCAGGTAGTTTATCATTTTGATCCTATCTTCTTCTTTATCTACCTGAGATTCTCGTGGACCCACATCTTCCTGTGCAGGACTTTCTTGAACTAGAGAGATAGTGGGAACATGCTTGTAAAGTCTTTTCTGTCTCTTCTCCTCTTTGAATTGGAGAAGTAACCTTGCATCCTCTTTTTCCTTTATCTCTCTTGACACTTTCATGTCAGCCAGTTCATTCAACTCTTCTAAGGGGAGGGAGATGATTTCATCAATATCATAGTTCCTGGTCTGTAAATAGGTAATCCTGACTGCCCTTAGTTCATCATTTTGAGTATTTGGTATGGGGGCAGCCCTGATTGCAGCTTGCATGAAGCTAGATGACCCAGAAGAACTTTCTCCCCTTAGCCTTCTTTTCCACTCTCTCTCTTCCTCCTCAATTTTCTCAGGAGTCATTATCCTTTTCCCTTTGTCACCAACAGACCTTTGTGACTCAGGGTGGATTAAGGCTTGGCCTTCATTGCTTGGTGTAGATTCCATGCTCTAGCCAGAGAGAGGCTGAGAAAAACCTTCACCAGCAGGTGTCTCAGATGGAGTTTGGACCCCTGCAGCAGTTGTTGATGGGGAGACAAGGGTCTCAGGTTCTGCCACTGGGCCTTCAGCCAAGGTTTCCCCTATGAAACTAATCTTAGGGTCCACCTCAACATCCAGTTGACCGATGACATTGCCTGATTGCCTAAGTCTCCTTCTTAGAGAGAACTCTACAAGGATCCTGTCTTGGATTCTTTGAGCCAGTCTGTCAGCTTGTCTTGATTTGCTTGGATTGACAAGTGGCATGTTGACTAAATCCAGTCTTTCATAGAAGCTCAGGCTATGGATTTAAAGACTTCTTGTTGGCCTTGAACTCTGTGAAGTATAAGGGCTCTTATGTCATCATCATACCTCCACCTTATGATGTAGTTGCCAGTTCCATGTGGTGGAGATGAGACAGCCCTTGGTATACCTTCCTCAAAGAGACTCCTGATGATAGATTCTATAGAGTCCACATTAATGTGAATTTGAGGAAGTTGCTGAGAATGCACAACAGCAAGTGAGGATGGTGAGTCCTCTATGTCCATTCTCTTTGAAGAACTCCCAAGTTCTGTGGTTGTAATAACTTTCTCCCCCTTTTTGGTAGCATCACCTTCTTGCATAGGTGAGCTGGAGGATAAATCAGTCACTTCCACAGGTTCTTGTGTTCCTGGTTGAGCTCTCCTTAAAGGTCTCTCAGCTAGTTTTTCCTTCAATATGAAATCTGAAGTTGCTGATCATTGACCCTGTTTTGTAAGGTAGTCACCTCAGATTCCAAGTGATTGACCTTAGAGACTAAATAGGTGCATGTTTTTGACAATTTCTGCACCTTTAGTCACAAATTCCCCTCATCTTCATCAGAAGAATCACTGGGGGATGAGATGATTGGACCAAAGTCCTCTCGCTCACCACCAGCTTGAGTTTCTTGGCTGATGGTTTTCCTCTGCTCACTAGCAGCCTTAGTTGAGATGCCAGAAGGCAGAGTTGCCATGGTTGAGGTCTGAATGATGTAATCACTTTCAAAAGTGAGAGCCTCTTCCATAAGGACATCCGGAACTAGTTCAGAAGTGTCCACCTCAGTAATAGGTGACTGATGTGGGATAGACTGAGGAGAGTCAGAGGTACTCATCTCTCTTTGAGTAGGGGATGAGAAGAGAGACTCATGGTACACACCAAATCCTAAGTCTTCATCAGTATAGAAGGATAGGTTGGGAATTGGTTGGTTGAGATCCAAAGGCTGGGGATGGTAGCTGTCCCCTGAAGGTTGTTCACTTGAGTGTTGAGACTCAGAGTGAAGGCTTAGTGAGCTCATCAGTGTGAGCATGAGGAACCTCATCACTGATTCTTGAAACAATGGGAGTGGTCTGCTCCTCAGGAGAAGTGGGGGTTCCAGTATCCACTTCTTCCTGTATTGGTGAGTATATGGGGGCCTCCACAGACTGAGTAGTCTGAGCAGGGGTTCGTTTGGATTTTCTTTGGTAGGTGATGGATATTTGAGGTTGTGTAGATGGTGGAGAGCAGCAGGTGTGGGTTCAACACTAGCTCGTACCGCTAGGTTGTCACCTTGAGCAATGAGCTCTAACATTTTTATGACTAGGGCTGTTTCTACCCCTGAGAAGCCTATAGTTGGCTTTTTCATAATTTTGAAGATGCCAGGCTTCATCTGTCCCAATTTAAGAATATTACTTGTTCCCTCAACTGTGAGCCCAGTTCACAGTTGAGAATGTGTTGAACATATCTAGGAAACATGTAATACTCTAAGGAGTCTAAGTTTGCAAGTAAATTAGTATAAACAAATTGTGAATACCTGAACTTGACCCCCTGAACCATTCCATGAACTATAAAGGAGAGATCCTCAGGAATCTGGTCCCATCCACCATGCTTGTTTGATATGCTGTGGATAACCACATGGAGCAGGTATTTCCACTGGGATGAGACCTTCCCTTTCCTGAAGGTCTTTATAGAGAAATCTCCCTCATAGCCCATCTGCTCGAAGAAATTATTAACCGCTTCCTTTGGGAAGAACACTTCACCTTCTTCATCATCCAGCTGAAGATGTCGGTTGATGATGGCCGGAGTGATGAAGATTGTTCTCCCCTGCACTGTGGCAGACAGTGCCTTCTCCCCATCCATAATGACCTCTTGGCAAGTCTTCCAGAATTCAAGCAAGTGATCCTCATATAGAGGAGGATCAATGGTTAGGGAGGTGAAGTAGTGAGACAAAGACAAGAAACGGCAAACCTCTGAGAAATGAGGATCTTTGTCAGAGCATAACAGAGCAACCTGATTGTGTTGTCTGTGTAGCTGTATGGTAAAGTTGGGATCATTTCTATGAGCAAGGTTAGCCATTGTGAGGTAGCTTAGAGACGAAGAGGAAAGTGGGAAAGAAATTTCTGAGAGAAAGCTTTGGGTTTTAGGTTTGGAAGAAAAGCAGATGATAGAAGAGGGGGAAACCGTTGGGTTTATATGAGAGAGGGGGATTTTAGATAAAGTTTAATGAAAGAGGATAAACTTTGAGATCCGTATGTCGGTCCCACCTCTGAAAAAGTAGTTTACTTTTCTGCTCAAAAAGTAGTTTTCTTGGAATTTGTTGGACCAAAAGAACCAATGAGCCAAGATCAGAAAACCTCTAAGTCCCACATGATATCACAACAACTGCTGAAGGCTTCATCAGCAGTTCGACAAGTCCTGAAGACTTCAACAGCTGAAGATCAAGTACTGAAGACTTCAACAGCTGAAGACCAAAGTACTGAAGTACAACAGCTGAAGAGTCCACAAGTGCTGAAGATCAACACTGATGTACAAAGTCTGAAGACAAAGACTGAAGGCATCAGCTGATGACATCTACTGAAGTCATTAGCTGATGAAACGTCTGAAGTTCAAGTCTGAAGACCAAGTGTTGAAGTTTCAGTAGTTTGTCACAACAGCTGAAGAGTACTTCTTTAGTAGTTGTGATATCAGTAGTTTTATGTTTTTACTTTCAGTAGTTTTGTAAAACGACTAAAGAGCTTGTTCTTCAGTCGTTGTAGTTTCAGTAGTTTCTTTTCAGTAGTTGTAGTAGCTGATAACTCTTAGTATTTTTGTAAGAAGATGTCAGCTGTTTTGACATCTTCAGTAGTTGTGTTTCAGTTGTTTAATAATTCTATTAGATGTCACTATCAAGTGACATCAACAGACGTCACATCTCCTATATAAGGAATGTTCCACCACGACATTCCTATATAAGGGATGATTGACCTAATTGTATGTGTGACATTCCGTTACCACGAAAGCGAATATTGAATGAAATATATCTGCAGAATTCTCTCTATCTATAACCGTTTTGTTCTTACATTGAATATCTTTTGTTCTTGTGATTTGGCTATTCATTGTTAGAATTACGCTGCTATACTCTCTAATCAATCAAACGTAGATCACTGATCCTAACAAGTGGTATCAGAGTGGGTTAATCATTGATTGATCTAACAATTGATCATTGAAACTGCTAATTGATATCTATGTTTGATTGAATTAGCATTTTGCAAGAACTTGTTATAGATTATTGAATTTCTGACGCTTTCGTTCATTTATTCTGAGATCTCTCTTGGTTCAATTGGTTGTTGTGTTTTGTTCTAAATCTGTTATAGCTTAATTGAATTTGATTGAATCTGAGATGACTACTCCTTCTAATGATCCTCACAATACTGGTTCCTCAACCAAGCCCCCGATGCTGGTTAGGACCGAGTATAACATATGGCACCGAAGAATGCTTCATCACCTGTCTATTAACAGTTCAGGTTGTTGGACATCTGTGGTACATGGACCACATAAGCCTATGGTGAACAATCTGGAAACCAATCAAATGGTTCCGAAGAAGAAGGAACAATACTCTGATGAAGATCGGAAACTGTTTGAGATTGATGCTAAAGCCAATGGAATTCTGGCCATAGCACTGCCTAATGAAATCTATTCAGGGCTTATGCATCATGAAACTGCTTATGATCTCTGGAATGCCCTGAAGGAACAATTCGGTGGCACAGATGAGGTCTTAGCAAACAACAGAGAAATCCTTGCCCAACAATATGAGACATTCTCTCATAGAAAGGGTGAGACACTGACTCAACAGTTTGAGCGTTTTTCCTGCTTGATCTCTAAGCTGAAAATGGTGAAATAGGAATACACCAATAGCCAGATGAATAACAGGTTCCTTAGATCACTGCCTGAGAGATGGGACACATACACTATTGTCCTACGCTCCAGTGCAAATCTGGATAGCCTATCTCTCACCCAACTTCATGGGAAACTGCTTACATTCGAAAGAGAGATAGAGCAGAAGATGAAACTATCATCATTAGGAAAGCTCACTAATGACTTTGTACCAGGGAATACTACCTTGGTTGGTCATGAGTCAGAATATGCTGCATCTGAAAGTAATGATGATGAGCATATTGATTTCTCTTCAAATAGTTCTGATCATGCATTTGTTGGTATTGAGAGTCATTCTGGCAGTAATAGTGACAATCTATGCTTCATCATGGATGATTTGAAAGGAATAGCTGATGATGATCTAGAAGAGATGGATATTCTGAGCCAAATGGCATTGATTATATCAGATCTCAGATGTTCTATAAGAGAACTGGCAGGAAATTTCCTGGACTCTCTGGCAAAACCAAAGTTGGTTTTGACAAGAGTAAGTTGAGGTGTCACAAATGCCAAAGGCTGGGACACTTTGCAAGAGAGTGAAGATCAACTGGATCTAACTCTTCTGCACCCTTTGTGACTTTTCCTAGTACTAGTCCACAAAACAGAGGGCAACATTCTGTTGGTTCTAGTCATCATTCACATCCTAGGTCTCCTGCATACTTTGTTCCCCAGGGTCCAATGTCATATCCTTATCCCTGCTATTATATGCCTCAACCAAATCCTGTTCAAGCTCTAATTGCACAACAACCACAAGCATTGCCTGAACCACAACCTTCCAATCTCATCAACAAACTCAATCTCAACAACACAGCTTCTTCACCCCAGGAGTTGTTGACTGGAGCAGTTTACCAGATGATATGTCTGGTCATGAACAACTGTTCACTGGTGCTAGTCAACATGGTGGTGACAGTCCCTTTGGAAATCTAGCTCTTATGGCTTTTGATTCTACTGATACTTCATCCACTAATGCCTCTACACCAAAGGTATCACAGGTATCCTCTGAGGCAAAAGCCAAATTATGTTCTGAAACATGCATAGAAGCATTTGCATCTATTAGAGAAGCAAATGTAGCTTTGATTAACAAGAACATTCAGCTAGAACAAACAATTTCCAAAAGAAAAGCTGAATTTGAGTCTGTGCTTAATGAAAAGAATAATGAGATTTACAAACTTAAATGCCAAATCACAGATTATAAGGCTAGGGAAGAGGTACTTCTAGAGAAGTACAAAGATCTCAAAGAAACCCTTGCAGTCACCCAAGTAGAGTGCGATCGATGGGTACAATCATGCAAAGGTTTTGAAATGCTTCTTAGTAAGCAATCTGCTTCCAATGTGAAGTTTGGCATTGGTTACAATCACACTGCTCCACCTACAGATTTTACTCCCAGAGTAGAGGTAGAATCTGATGGTGAGAGCAATAACCAATCCATTCATCATGTGATCTACTTTCTGATACAGCACCATCAGAAGTAGAAGTCAGCACTAAGCCCTCTCAGAACCTATCAGCTGATGTTGATGGTTCCACTGCTGACACTCACATGATCAAAGAGTTGATCAACTCAGGAGTTAATTCTGAAAGTCCTGAAAGGACTGGAGAGCAAGATTTAACACCTGAAGTTCAAACTCCAACTACTGTCAGTACTGAAAAGAAGAAAACTGTCAGTAGAAGAGTTTGAAGACTACTAAAGAGGAAGACAAGAAAGAAAACAATGCTTTCAAAGCACTAAAGAGAAAGTCTTCAATAGTTTCATCCTCTTTAGTTGATGATCAACATAAGATGAAGAAGAAACCATGTGAAATATGTGGTTTATTCAATCATCTTACTGATGATTGCTGGTATAAAAAGGGCTCAAAACTCAAACATAATGAAAAGATTAAAAAGAAAATGGATAAAATGAAAACTGAGTTTGAAGCCACATTTGTATCAGCAACATCAAATCCTGTAACCCCTAAGTCCATAAAGAAATCCAAAAAGGAAGGGGTTAAACAGGCAACAGCTGAGGTTGCTCAAAAGGAAATGGTGGATCACAGGAACTCATCAAACACAAGTACTGATATGTCACAAGAGCTGAAAGCTTTGGCAACAAATCAGACACAACTTGTTATGATAGTTCAACATTTGTCGGGGAGAATTAACCAACTAGATGCAAATGTGATCAAACCACTAAGAAGGCATTCCAAGTCCAAATCCAAGGAATCCATCTCAGCACCATCTTCTTCTTCAGCTGTTAATCATGAGAAACAAGTTATGGATAAATCTGTTGATAAAAAACAGACCCAAAACCGAAAAGGTTTGGGCTTCAAAACCTAACTAGTTCCTTATGATAAATTCAGGGTTCTTCTGCATGAGACTAAGACTCCATTATTAATGGATAGTGCTTCAGTTCTGTGCTTTATCAAGAACCCTGTCCAGCACTCTAGGGCCAAACAAATAGCGATCAGATTTTGAAAAAGGGCTGATTAATCCTAAGTTTGTGCCTAGTGCTGATGAGCTTGCAGACATTTTTTACTAAGCCTGTGGATAGTTCAACTTTCCAAAAACCTAGTGTTAAGGCTTGGTATGCTGCAGCTAGAATAAGTGATAATTACTGATGATCTCAGTAAATAAATACTGATGATCATTAGTAACCATATCACAGATAGTACTGATTCTGTTAAAACAACTGATCAAGTTACAACTACTGATGTAGTTATAACTACTGATATCAGTAACAGATAAGTACTAATGTCCTATGAAACAACTAAAAACAGCCAAAAAGGCTGAAGAGTAAGTGTTGAGGACAGTATGAAACAGCTGAAAAGCTAAGAATTGACGAAAACAGCTGATGAGTAACTTCTCTTCAGTTGTTTCTACAACTGCTGTTTCTAAAACAACTGATGACAAAACCATGTCTTCAGTAGTTTCACAACTACTGATGACTAAAATCAAGTCATCAGCTATTTACAAACAACTGATGACAATAACATGTCTTCGGTAGTTTCACAACAACTGATGACTAAAACCCAGTCATCAGCTGTTTACAAACAACTGATGACAAAAACATGTCTTCAGTAGTTTCACAACTACTAATGCCTAAAACCAAGTCATCAGTTGTTTACAAACAATGATGACAAAACCATGTCTTCAGTAGTTTCACAACTACTGATGACTAATACCAAGTTATCAGTTGTTTTCAAACATCTGAAGTCAAAACCATGGTCTTCAGTATTTTTATAACTACTGATGCCTAAAACCACGATTTCAGCTGTTTCAACGTCTGAAAGGGTAATACCATGTCAACAGTCGTTTTAAAATTACTGATGACTAACACCAAACCCTATAAATATCCCCGACCTAATCCTTCAGAGCCTCATCTTCTTCAAACCTAACGTTCATATCTCCAAAACTTCTCTCTCATTAATGGCGACCATGCAGCTCAAATCGCGACACAACTGTGTAGCTTACCTCACCAAATCGCCATTCTGACCTAAGTTCGATAATGCTATTGATCTTATGGTCCAGTCACCCTACAAAACGACCTTTCTTCTCAATCCAATCCTTCATGCCGAATCCCTTAACCAGTTTTGGATGAACGTCACCCTCACCACTGGGGAGAACAACACAGAGTCTCTCCTGTCGGTCGTCAACAACCACCAAGTGGTCATCACTCCCGATATACTTCGTCAAACCCTACACTTGGATGATGCCACTTTTCCTGCTGGATATCCAAAGGGCACAACTGATTTATCCTTTGCCCACCATGGATATCAGGGAAACCTTAGTGCCTCCACCATACTAAAGAAACACTTCCACGATGCTGAACGTCTCAAATTTCACATGGTAAATATCTGTTTGGCTCCTAAGACTTCCTCTTGGGATCAAATGTCTACAAGGTGGCAGCAGGTACTATTCTCTATCCTTGAGAAACAGAACCTAAACTTCTCTGAAATCATTTTTCGGGAACTTAAGGACATGGCCTCAAAATCTATTTCTAACCGCTGGATATTATATCCTCGGTTCATTATGGCCATAATAGAGAATCAGCTAAAAGCTGAGGGACTTGTTGGTCTCGGAGTCCCTGCAAAGGCTGTATTACCTGAAGTATACTCCAGGCACAACTCTGGCCAAACGTTGAAACAGGCTGCCAGCTGCGAAAACCCACGCAGTTGGAACCCACAGCCACCACCTCCAGAACCAAAGTCCCCACTATACCCAAATCCAAAAAGCCAAAAAAGGCTACTCGGGGAGATGAGTCCCCTGAGGATGCCCCTGTACCACAAACACAGGAACCACACACTGGTCTTAACCCCCCAGTTGTGACATTGACTCAACCAGCCACAGCCGCACAGGTATCCTCTCAACAGGATCCTGTTGCAACAAACATTGGGGAACCTACACTGCTGGAACCTATCTCCCTTGAGAGGGTTACCATTGAAGCGCACCATTCTCCCCGGGTGCAATCTGCTTCCACCCAATCACCACATGCAACCGCCCCCCAAAGTCCTACATTACTTGTTGCATAAGTGCTAACTCAGTTGCACTCCTCACCCCCTCCCCAGATACCAATTACAACTGGGAATACTTCTACCATTGAGGGGGAGGACCAAAGTGCAGCTGAGAACCCACAGCATAGGGGTTACAATGTTCCTTCTCCTAGTGTAGCAATGGAGATTGGAACTTCTGGTGAGGCTGCCACTTCTCCTGCTTCAGCATATGATCAGGTTGTAGTTGGTACCATTACTAAGACCTTACCAGAGGCAACTGCTGATGAAGGACAAAATCCTGAGGCAGGAAGTCCCCAGTTCCAAGACAAAGGGGCACATGCTACAACTGAGCTACACTCAGTGCATGTTCATCCTGATCCTATCAAGACGTCAGGTGATTCAGTAACTACTGATGATGACCTGGGCTTCTTTTACGATGTAATCGCCCAAAACACCATCCTGGAAGAGGAGGTGAGCAGACTCAAAGAGCTGCTTGCCAAAACTTCTAAGGAACAAAGACCATCTGCCTCTACCACCTCACAGATGGCACCTTCATCTAAAGGTCTCACAAACACTAAGCCACTCCTAACAACTCAGCCACCTGCCTTTGCTTCTGGCACTATTTCTCAGGAACAGAACCCTCCTGAGCAAATAGTTGCTATCCTTCAAAACTCCCTCCCTCTCATCACACCCATAATCACTGACATAGTGATCAAAGCCATTGATGAGAGGCTTTCCTCAGTAATACAACCATTGATAGAGGAGGTTGTGGGCAAACAACTTTCTGGCAATCACCCCTTGCAACCAATGCAACCAAAAAGGGGGAGATTAAGTCAGTGAAAGCAAAAAGAAAGAGGAGTACATAGGAGAAAGAAAAGGAGAAAGAAACAGAAGGGATAGTAGTGGAAAAGGAGTTGGAGTTGAATGTGGAGACCGATAAAGAGAAGGAAAAAGAGAAAGCCTTGGAGCTACTGATAAAAGAGGCTGATGCCGAACACAACAGATCAATGGACAACATCATTGATCAGCTGTTTAGGCAAGGCCATGACACCGATAAACTTGACTCTGAGATTCGACGATTAGAGATTGAAGAAATCCAGAATAGATGGGCAAGTTATGAAGTGTTAGAAAGAGAAATGCTTGAGATCATGATTAGATTTATTGCAAAACATCTTGGAAGATCAATGATCAAAATCAAAGCTTGGTCCAGGGATAGTATCTTGGCAATCACCACCAAGATCTGTTCGTCTGAAGCATATACTAAGGGACTTGTTATTGAAGCTTTGAATGAAGCGGGTGCTGGGAGCAGGACTAAGCTAGCCAAGCAATCAAAAGCCACACTCACCTCAAAAATGCTAGAACAGCCTGTCAACATTCCCACACCAAAACCACCCAAAACACAACCCACCAAACCAACTCCCTTACCCTCAAAACCCATAGCCGATGATATACCCTTGAAGAAGAAGAGAAGGGTATTGAGGCTAGAAGATGATGAAGAAGATGATGAAGATAGGCTGCCACTCTCAGCTGTGATTCAGTTGCCTAAGGCCACAAGTCACTCCTCAGCAATTACTCCTGAATTCCAAAGACAAATGGTTAAAGTGAAGCTAGAAGAAGAAGAGCTTCATAAACAGCATGATGAGGAATTGCTAAGAGAGTTGACAAAGCTATGCAGCCACATCTTCAATCATCAATATGAAGAAACAAGCCCTCAGACTTTACACTCTCAAGCATACCTTTCAATATCAAAAGGAAAGAGTGAGGATTTGGCCTGATCCCAGGGTCTCTCACAGAATTCATAAGAAAAACATACCTCAGAGATACATTGTCCAGGTGAAAAAGATCGTAGATGAAGTGATCTCTCTGGTCTTTGTAGTTTCACCCTGGGAAATCCTAGAGGACTTCAAGAAAGCCTATAAAGCTAATCTAACACCTCAGAAGATGCTGGAAAAAAAATAGTGAAAAAGGGGTTAGTTTACAAGAGGCTTGAGGAAGTCAGGAAAAATGAGCTCCAGTTGTTCCTAGAGGGTAATCACCCGGATGAGTTTGCTTATAGAATAATAACAACTATGGAGCTAAAGAATAGGAAACAGGCCAAATACCTGTCTGAGTATTATGGGCCTGAATCATTGTTTGAAGAAGGTGCTGAAGAGCTAACCATGGAGGAACAAATCACCTTCCTTGAGGCCTACACAAGAGAGTCGTACAGACTCATCATGGGGAAGTGAGTCTCATGGATGGGGGAACAGCTCAGTGTCCAAGTCCCCAATACAGAGTTCCCATCCATACATTGCCAACCAAATCATCAGAGACTCATTTCCAGGCCAGTGCTTATATGGGTCATCTTCTCAACTGATCAAGAAGGAAAAAGACCAACCATTCTGCCAACAATAAGTGGGAAAATAAATCAATTAGAGGTTTTGGCTGCATTGGTTCAGGGGGAGTTTGTTGGACCAAAAGAACCAATGAGCCAAGATCAGAAAACCTCTAAGTCCCACATGATATCACAACAACTGCTGAAGGCTTCATCAGCAGTTCGACAAGTGCTAAAGACTTCAACAGCTGAAGATCAAGTACTGAAGACTTCAACAGCTGAAGACCAAAGTATTGAAGTACAACAGCTGAAGAGTCCACAAGTGCTGAAGATCAACAACTGATGTACAAAGTCTGAAGACAAAGACTGAAGGCATCAGCTGATGACATCTACTGAAGTCATCAGCTGATGAAACGTCTGAAGTTCAAGTCTGAAGACCAAGTGCTGAAGTTTAAGTAGTTTGTCACAACAGCTGAAGAGTACTTCTTCAGTAGTTGTGATATCAGTAGTTTTATGTTTTTACTTTCAGTAGTTTTGTAAAACGACTGAAGAGCTTGTTCTTCAGTCGTTGTAGTTTCAGTAGTTTCTTTTCAGTAGTTGTAGTAGCTGACAACTCTTAGTATTTTTGTAAGAAGACGTCAGCTGTTTTGACATCTTCAGTAGTTGTGTTTCAGTTTTTTAATAATTCTGTTAGATGTCACTATCAAGTGACAACAGCAGACGTCACATCTCTATATAAGGAATGTTCCACCACGACATTCCTATATAAGGGATGATTGACCTAATTGTATGTGTGACATTCCGTTACCACGAAAGCGAATATTGAATTAATATATCTGCAGAATTCTCTCTATCTATAACCGTTTTGTTCTTACATTGAATATCTTTTGTTCTTGTGATTTGGCTAATTCATTGTTAGAATTCCGCTGCTATACTCTCTAATCAATCAAACGTAGATCACTGATCCTAACAGAATTCAAAAAGCTTCCGAAGGTAATTTGTCTTCGGAAGTTTTGATTGAAAAAGCTTCCAAAGCTAGAATGGCTTCGGAAGAATTTTCCTGAGAGTCTTGAAGATTTATGCTTCGGAAGAGAAATGAGCCCTGAATGCTTTGTATAAACTAAACAAAGCTTCCGAAGATTAATTTTGCTTCGGAAGGAAAAAGTCCTTAAAAATAAATAAGTGTCTGAGTTAAGAATTTTAAGCTTCGGAAGATAAATTTGACTTCTTCCGAAGGTAGAATCTCTTAGACAGTTATTTATTTTGAAGACATATTTTTCTTCCGAAGATAAAACTTTATCTTCCGAAGTATCAGAGAATTTTCAAGAATCTAAGGAAAGTCTTCAACAAAAAATTTTACATCCAAAGAAAAATTGAGCTTATGAAAGTGATGAACTAGACAACTTAGGACACACATATTTTTGTAAGAAGAACTAATTAGAATTAGTTTTAATAAAAAGTCTACTCAAAGTTAATCATCCCAATAGCTGATATCAGATACTTAAATCTCTGTTCATCAAAAGCTTTTGTGAACAGATCAGTATATTGTTCATCTGTATGAACTTTGACTAGTTTAATTAATCCCTTTTCATTGTTATCTCTTATTAAATGATACCTGATGTTGATGTGTTTGGTCCTTCAGTGCTGCACAGGGTTCTCAGTGATAGAGATAGCACTATTGTTGTCTATGTGGATAGGATTCTCTGTGAAGTTAAATCCATAGTCCAACATCTGATTTTGAATCCAAAGCACTTGAGCACAGAAGCTTGCAGCAGCAATGTATTCAGCCTCAGCAGTTGATGCAGATACGCAGGATTGTTTCTTGCATTGCCATGAGACAAACCTTCCACCAAGGAATTGACATCCCCCAAATGTAGACTTTCCAGTCATGTTGCAACCACCATAATCACTATCTGTATAGGCATACAAATTGAAATTAGGATTCTTTGGATACATAGACCAAGTGTTGAAGCACCTTTGAGGTATCTTAAATCCTTTTCACAGTGATTAAGTGAGACATCTTAGGGTTGGCTTGATATCTTGCACAAATACATGTAGCAAACATGATATCAGGCCTGCTAGCTGCACGATACATAAGTGACCCAATCATAGCCATGTATAAGTGCTCATCTACACACTCCCCCTCAAGATCTGGACCAAGGGAGTGGTTTCTGGCTATGGGTGTCTTAGCAATCTTACAATCAGTCATGTTGAACCTCTTGAGTATATCTTGAACATACTTTGACTGATTTATGAAGATGCCATCTTCAACCTGCTTCACTTGAATCCCAGAAAGAAGTTGAGTTCTCCCATTGAACTCATTTCAAATCTGTCTTTCATCAGCTTCTCAAAGTCTTTACAGAGCTTTGGATTGGTTGAACCAAAGATGATGTCATCCACATATGCTTGAACTAGAAGAATCTCTTTTCCTTGTCCTTTGATGAAGAGAGTTCCATCTATAGTACCTCTCCTGTATCCATGTTTACAGAGATACTCAGACAGTGTCTCATACCACTTCCTGGGTGCCTGATGCAGCCCATAAAGAGCTTTGTCAAGCTTGCAGACATAATCAAGATGATCAGGATCTACAAAACAGGTGGTTGTTTGACATAAACCTCCTCATCAATCACTCCATATAAGAAAGCACACTTACATCAAGTTGATAGACTTTGAAATTCTTGGATGCAGCAAATGCCAGGAATATCCTAACAGCTTCTAGTCTTGCTACAGGAGCAAAGACATTAGTGTAGTCAATCCCTTCTTCTTGTGTGTATCCTTGAACAACTAGTCTTGCCTTGTTCTTGATGATGATTCCTCTATCATCCTTCTTATTCCTAAAAACCATTTGGTTCCAATGGTAGTCTTCCTATGAGGAAGAGCACAAAGGTTCCAAACTTTCTGCCTTTTGAATTGAAGCAGCTCTGTTGCATAGCTTCAACCCAACTTCCATCCTTTAGAGCCTCCTCAACTTTCTTTGGCTCTAACTGGGATAGAAAACAAGAGTGAAGAAAAACATTTGCTTCATGGGTTTGCCCTCTTGTCTTTACCCCAGAGATAACGTCTCCAATGATGTTTGTGGTAGGATGAGACTTGTGGATCCTAAGCTGAGGGATCACAGCAAGTTGCTGAGAGAGATCCAAATTTGAGAAATTTAGATCTGGTCTTGAAGATTGACCCTCCACATTATCACACATATCAAGATTAACTGATCCAATGAGTGTGTGACATCATTGATGTTGTCATCTATGGTATGGTTATTAGCATCAAGAAATTCTTGATCACTATCACCATCACCATTGTTGTCTTCTACAATTGAGGTGTCTTTATCTGGTGAGAAGCCTCTGAGCTGGAATTTGAAGGCATACCAGATGTATCAGCTGGATTTGTCATTGTTGTGCTGATAGAAACCTCATTTGCTGAAGTAGTTTCAACTGGAGCTGAAGATGTATGAGTTGAAGGTCTTCCTAGCTCAAATCTTGGATCAGGATCACCTGTATTTAAATTTTCCGCAGATCCTGAAACATGCTCACAAGATTTATTAAAATAGTTGGTAACTAAATCAAGATCAAATAGCCAATCCGGACCAGAACCAGCCACACTGGGTCCGTGCTCATTGAAAGTCACATTGGCTGACTCCTCAATAATTCTAGTTCTGAGATTGTATACTCTATAAGCTTTAGCTTGGGAAGAGTATCCAATGAAGTGTCCATCGTCTGATTCTCAGCAAACTTGGCAATTTGATCTTTGGTATTCAAGATGGTGCAGGGACATCCAAATGACTGAGAAAACCAATGAAAGGTTTCCTCTTGTGCCAAAGTTCATAAGGAGTCTTACCATGTGTCTTAACTACTAAAACTCTGTTTTGCACATAGCAAGCAGTATTAACTGCCTCTGCCCAGAAGGTGATAGGCAGTTTAGAGTCAGACAACATAGTTATTGTAGCTTCAATAAGTGTCCTGTTTCTCCTCTCAGCAACTCCGTTTTGCTGAGGAGTCCTGGGAGCACTGTATTGTCTTGTAATAACCTTTTCATCACAAAATGTATCAAGGATTTGGTTCTTGAATTCAGTTCCTTGATCACATCTTATGGTTTTGACATTGTGATCAAATTGATTCTCAATCTTTAAGATGAAATTCTTTAGAATCTCAGGAGTCTCATCTTTAGTTCTAAGGAAGAAGACCCAAGTGAATCTTGTAAAATCATCTGTGATCACTAGACAGTATAAGGTCCTTCCTAAACTCATTACACTGGTAGGGCCAAAGAGATCCAGACGTAACAAGTGTAGGGGTGTAATGATGGAGTTCATTTCCTTAGGCTTATGGGATACCTTATGTTGCTTCCCTTTCAGGCATGCAACACAATCATCATCACTTGTAAACTCTTTCTTTGGCATTCCAGTTACCTGATCATGCTTAATCAATTTATTCATGTTTTTAAAGTTTACATGGCACATTCTTTTATGCCATAGGAAAGACTCATCACTATTGGCTTTAGATAGAAAGCATGAAACTTCTCCAGAGGGAGATGTTTCTTGCAAATCCATCTTGTACATGTTCCCTTCCTAGGGGCTCTAAGCAGGATGTGCTCATGAGGAATGACCACACCGGGCTTGAGAACAATGCACTCCTGCTCAGTAAAGAGCATGTTATGTCTTTGATCACAAAATTGGATACACTCAGAAGATTGTACCCAAGCTCCTTAACAAAGTTTACCTTTTCAATGCTGAGCTTACCATTTGTGACCTTGCCCCTTCCAGAAATGTACCACCTTCATCTCCTCCAAAAGCAACTGGTCCTCCATCAATTCTCTCAAAATTATGGAGTAGAGACCTATTGCCTGTCATGTGCCTGGAACAGCCACTGTAAATTATCCAGACATTTCTGTTTGTCTTGAGCTGTTCCTGCACAAAGAAAATGATTAGTTACATTTGGAAACCCAAGCCGTACTTGTCTTGGGCTCAGTAAGTGTAATAGAAGGTAATGCAAGAGTAATAGATCCTATGGTTGTACTATGAGGATCTTCAGCTATTGTTGATGGAGAAATTTTAGTCATTTGGTCTTTCTTAGACTTCCACACCAGGACTCTTGGACTTGACCTTCAAAACCTTAGAAGCTTTTGGAACTTCACAGTTTTGATGACTGAACCTTCGGAAGATTCTGCAGTCACTGCAGCAGACTTCAGTGCTTCGGAAGAACTCCTTTCTTCCGAGACCATTTTGCTTCCGAAGATAATTTTCCATTTACCTTCTTCTTTGATTTGGAGCTTCCGAGGAAACAGACTTTCCTTCCGAAGCTTGAGACTTCTTAAGATTCTTTGAAGTCTTTGTATTGGTCATGTGGATGGTACTTTTAGGATTGTATGGGCAATCCTTAGCAATGTGAGAAGTATTTTCACACATGACACATAACATTTTCTTCTTCAAAAGAGTCTCCTTTTGAGAGCAAGACTGGCTTTGGTCACATCCCTTCTCCACCTTCATCTTGGTAGATGCTGATATAGTTCTTTTGGGCTGTGAACTGTTCTTGGAGTTTGATGGTCCAGGCTGTGCAGCAGTGGTACACAGCAGCTCTGTCTTCTTCTTTGCTCTGAGATGATTTGAACATGAACCATGACTCTTAGCTGAGGAGTCTTGGTTGATGTCTCAGTCCTTACTACTTTGAAACCTGCAGAGATAAAAACTTTTTTCTGCTTAGCATCAAAAGTAGCCTTGATTTCTTGAGCCTTCTTTGCTTTCCTTTTGCTGTTCCTGATCAAGTTCTTGCTTTTGGACTTGGTCATCACAAATGATTTCTTCTCCTCAGAAGGATAGTGGCCCTTGAAGAAGCCTCTTCTTCACTCTTCTCAGAGGAATTCTTCACTATCACTTCTTTATCATCCTCACTTATAGGATCTAGAGAGGGAGCTCATCTTCACAAGTTCCACACCTAGGAGATCTTACAGACAAGATTGTGTGTGGAGGAGCTATCTCATTTGATCCCAGTCCCTGTCTATTTTGATAACACACTTTGTTATGCAGGGATAAGGATATCATGTTTTTGAAGGTCTCTTCTTCAAGAACACTTTTCTCTGCCTTGGGTTTGCTGATCACAAGCTCAGCCTGGCACTCAGTCAATTTAGTTATGAGATCTTGGATCTGAGTTCTAAAATCTGTATGTTCATGTTTTAGTACTGAAATGTTTTCTCCAAATCCTCTATCTTTACCTTGTAATCATTTTCAGACTTTCTAAAATTAGATTTTAATATGTTTAATGACTCAAGATCAGATCTCATCTCTAAGTTGTAGGACCTGTATCTATTTACTTTAGCAATGCATTCAGGAGTACAGAGATGTTCCAATACCTTGGCTTCATCATGGTCAGCAATCAGTGCTTGGTTTGGAGAAGCATCTTCCACATGAAAACTCCAGTCAAAGCCTCCTTCTTCAACAGCAACAGCAGCATGTTGCTTAGGCTTCTCAGACTGAGGAGCTTTGTTACTGTAGTTTGGTCTGGGTGGTGTTTGGCCCCCATTTGCTTTAGGTGCCTTACACTCCCTAGCAAAGTGACCCATAAGGTTACAGTTGTAACACTTAACTTTGCTTTTATCCAGCCCAAACTTTCCACTGGTAGCATTGCTTGGAAGTCTTCTTCCTGTTCTCTAGTAGAACTTCTTGGCTCTGTGAGTGAGTAGAGCCATCTGCTGAACTATCTCCATGTATTCCAGGTCATCTGGATGAATACAGTCCAGGTCTTCAAGAGTGAAGAGATAATTTCCACAGCTTTCCTCAGTAGACACAAAGGCTTGAGAAGAACTTGTCTCTTGGAATGGACTTCCTTGAGTAAAGTTTTCCCTTGGTGTCTCCGGGAAACTGATGAAAGGACCCTTTTGTGAGTTGTCAGGGTAGCATATGAGATGATGTTGGGGTTCTATGCTGTCCCTTTCAACAACATGAAGGGCTGAACCCATTTGATTGTTGGAGTTGCCAGATCAACCTTGTATGTTCATCTCCATCTGGTATCCGCTGAGAATCCCATATAACTCTGTCAGAGTAAGAGTTTTAAGGTTCTCAGTCCTCTTGATCACCACACAATAGTGTGTCCATTGCCTAGGAAGTGAGGACATGAACTTCCTTACAATGTCTTGTTCTCAAGAGGAACTCCTCCATCCACTAGGGTATCCATAATCTCAACATACCTGAAGTATTGTTGGGTCATGGTTTCACCTGCTTTGAAGGTGAAATTTTCAAACTGCTACTTCAGAAGATCTTTCTTGTTCTCCTTGGCTTCAGAGGAGCCTTCATACATCAGCTTCAGTGCATCCCACAACTGTTTAGCTGTTTCGCACTTCTTAAAACCTCTGTATACAGAGTTTGGAGAGCAGTCTGAAGAGCAGTCATGGCCTTCCTGTCAATCTCTACTCTCTTTCTATCTTCATCTGAGTAGTTGGCCATATCTTTAGGAATCATACCAGCACCAGTAGCAGAGGGGGTGTTGTGTATGAAAGGTCCATTTTCAACAGATTCCCACATTCTTGAGTCAAGAGACCTGATGAAGCCTTCCATCCTCATGCACCAGGTGTCAAAATCATCAAGAGTGATCAGTGGGGATTTGTTCATGGTTCCAGTCTCCATATCAGTCTTTGAGATGGAAGCCATTGAAGAGTTTAGTTTTTGTGTGTGTGAGGGATCTTAAGATGGTTAGATCTTATATCAAGAGCCTGGAACGCTCTGATACCAATTACAGGATCGTTTAAGGGCTTGAACACAATTACAACACAACAACACAAAGAGTAGATTATCTAAACTCTAATGAAACAGTAAACTGGGTTAACCAAAAGTGATACAAAGAACACAAGTAAAGCAAGAGACAGAACAGGAGAATATGGTTTTCAAGGATGCAGTATATTGCTTTCTCAAGTTCTTTTACGAGTGTTACAAAGTATATTCGAAGATACAAGAAACTTGAAATACTTATACTACAACCTACACCCGGCTTTACTTTGAAAGCCAGCTGGATACAATTGACTAGACACTAACAAAATCAATTGTAGGATCAAAAGGCATATCTGCATTTTGACCTTGTGACTATGATATGCCATAGCTCACATCCTTATACATTACAAAAAGGATAAAGTACATAAAGTGGAAAGTTTCACACTCAAGACCTCAATGTACAGTTACCAAAAGCATGGACCTTTTCACCAACTCTTGTAAGTTGGTGACTTTACAGAGATGCAGCGGAAAAGGTGCTTTATGGAATAGTACATCAGATAAAGCATGTGTACTAAAAGTCTTCGGAAGAAATCTGTCTTCATAGGATGAAGCTTCGGAAGACTTTGTCTCTGAAGCTTCGGAGGACTTCATGTTTGGCTTCGGAAGATTTTACACTTAGAGTGTTTTCTAATGTATTGTGTAAAACTTGCGAAGCATTCTTCACTTCAGTACTTAGTGCATGTTGCTGAGACACTTTGGATGTTTTGGGTTGCATCAGACTTAAGGAATCCCTACAGTCTCTTCTTCAAGAACATTCTTTTCTGCCCTGGCTTTGCTGATCACAGGCTCAGCCTGGCACTCAGTTAGCTTGGTTATGAGATCTTGAATTTTAGTTCTAAAATCTGTGTTCATGTTTTAGAACTGAAATGGTTTTCTCTAAGTCCTCTACTTTCAGCTTATAATCATTTTCAGACTTTCTAAAATCAGATTTTAAAATGATTAAGGACTCAATATCAGATCTCAATTCTAAGTTATAGGACCTGTACCTATTAACTTTAGCAATGCATTCAATAGTACAGAGATATTCCAATACCTTGGCTTCATCATGATCTGCCATCAGTGCTTGGTTTGGAGAAGCATCTTCCACCTGAAAGCTCCAGTCAAAGCCTCCTTCTTCAACAGCAACAGCAGCTTGCTGCTTTGACTTCTCATTATGAAGAGCTTGTCAGTGTAGTTTGGTCTGGATTGTGTTGGCCACCATTGGTTCTAGGTGCCTTACACTCTCTGGCAAAGTGGCCCATCAAGTTATAATTGTAACACTTGACTTTGCCTTTGTCCAATCCAAACTTTCCACCGGTTGCATTGATTGGAAACTTCCTTCCAGTCCTCTTGTAGAACTTCTTGGCTCTGTGAGTGAGAAGAGCCATCTGCTGGACTATTTCCATATACTCCAGATCATCTGGATGGATACAGTCCAAGTCATCAAGAGTGAAAAGAGAGTTGCCACTGCTTTCATCAGAAGACACAAATGCTTGAGAAGAGCTTGTCTCTTGGAATGGGCTTCCCTGAGTGTAGTTCTCCCTTGGTGTCTCTGGGAAGGTGATGAAAGGACCCTTGGGTGAGTTGTCAGGGTAGCATATAAGATGATGTTTGGGTTCTATGTTATCCTTTCAACCACATGTAGGGCTGAACCTATTTGATTGTTGGAGTTGCCAGATGAACCCTACATGTTCATCTCCATCTGGTAGCCACTGAGAATCCCATATAACTCTGTCAGAGTGAGAGTTTTGAGATTTTCAGTTCTCTTGATCACCACACAGTAGTGTGTCCATTGCCTAGGAAGTGAGGACATGAACTTCCTTACAATGTCTCTATTCTCAAGAGAAACTCCTCCATCCACTAAGGTATCTACAATCTTAACATACCTGAAGTATTGCTGAGTCATGGTCTCACCTGCTTTGAAGGTGAAGTTTTCAAACTGCTGCTTCAGGAGATCCTTCTTGTTCTCCTTGGCTTCAGAAGAACCCTCATACATCAGTTTCAGTGCATCCCACAGCTGTTTAGCTGTTTTGCACTTCTTGAAACCTCTGTATACAGAGTTTGGAATGGCAGTTTGAAGAGTTGTCATGGCTTTTCTATCTATTTCTACTCTCTTCCTATCTTCATCAGAGTAGTTAGCCACATCCTTGGGGATCATACCAGCACCAGTAGCAGAGGGTGTGCTGGGTATGAAAGGTCCATTCTCAATAAACTCCCACATTCTTGAATCGAGAGACCTGATGAAACCTTCCATTCTTAAAAACACCAGGTGTCAAACTCACCAAGAGTGATCAGTGGGGACTTGTTGATGGTTCCAGTTTCCATACCGGTTTTGGAAATGGCTGCCATTTGAAAAGTTTGGTATTTGTGTGTGTGAGGGATCTTAAGATGGTGAGATCTTATATCAAGAGCCTGAACGCTTTGATACCAAATGCAGGATCGTTGAAGGGTGTGAGTTACAACACAACAACACAAAGAGGAGATTAACCAACTTTAATTAAACAGTAAACTGGATTAACCAAGATAAGACACTAAGAACACAAGTAATGAAAGAGACAGAACACAAAGAACACAAGTATATGGTTTTCAAGAATGCAGTATATTGCTTTCTCTATGTTCTATTACAAGTGTTACAAAGCATAAATAAAAGATACAAGAACATGAGATACTTATACTACATCCTACAGCTGGCTATACTTTGAAAAGGATTGGTTATTGCTTTCTCCATCAGATTCTACCTCTGCTCTGGGAGTAAAATCTATAGGAGGAGCAGTGTGATTAAAACCAATGCCAAACTTCACATTGGAAGCAGACTGCTTACTGAGAAGCATTTCAAAACCCTTGCAGGAATGTACCCATCGATCACACTCTACCTGGGTAGCTGCAAGTGTTTCTTTGAGGTCTCTGTACTTCTCTAGAAGTACCTCTTCCCTAGCCTTATCATCAGTGATTTGGCATTTAAGTTTGTAAATCTCATCATTCTTATCATTAAGCACAGACTCAAATTCAGCTTTTCTTTTGGATTTATTTGTTCTAGCTCAATGTTCTTGTTAATTAAAGCTACATTTTCTTCTCTAATAGATGCAAATGCGGCTATGCATGTTTCAGAACATAGCTTGGCTTTGGCCTCAGAGGATACCTGTGATACCTATGGTGTGGAGGCATTAGAGATGAGTTATCAGCAGACTCCAGGGCCATAAGAGCAAGGTTTCCAAAAGGATTGTCACCACCATGTTGACCAGGACCAGAAAATAGTTGTTCATGACCAGACATATCATCTGGTAAACTGCTCCAGTCAACAACTCTGAGGTTGAGATTGTTGATGAGATTGGGAAGGTTGAGGCTCAGGAAGAGCAGGTGGTTGTTGAGCAATGGGTACTTGAACTTGACTGGTTTGTGGCATGTAATAGTAGGGATATGAATATAGCATTGGACCCTGAGGGACAAAATATGCAGGAGATAGAGGTTGTGATTGATGACTAGAACTAGCAGGATGTTGCCCTCTGTTTTGTTGAATATTACTTGAAAAGTCACAAAGGGTGCAGAGGAGTTAGATCCAGATGATCTACACTCTCTTGCAAAGTGCCCAAGCCTGTGGCATTTGTGACACCTCAACTTACTCTTGTCAAAACCAACTTTGGTTTTGCCAGAGAGTCCAGGGAATTTCCTACCAGTTATCTTGTAGAACTTCTGAGATCTGATATTAATCAAGGCTATATGGCTCAAAATATCCATCTCTTCTAAGTCATCATCAGCTATACCTTTCAAATCATCCATAATGAAGCACAAATTGTCACTATTACAGCCTGACTGACTATCAACACTCACAAATGCATGATCAGAACTGTTTGAAGAGAAATCTATATGCACATCATAATTACTTTCTGATGCAGCATATTCTGACTCATGACCGACCAAGGCAGTGTTCCCTGTACAAAGTCTTCAATGAGCTTTCCTGATGATGCCAGTTTCCTTTTCTACTCTATCCTCTTTCAAATGTAAGCAGTTTCCCATGAAAATGTATATGTGTCCCATCTCTCAGGCAGTGATCTGAGGAATCTGTGGTTCATCTGGCTATTAGTGTATTCATGTTTGACCATTTTCAGCTCAGAGATCAAACATGAAAAACGCTCAAACTGTTGAGTCAGAGTCTCACCCTTCCTATGAGCAAATGTCTCATATTGTTGGGTAAGTATTTTCCTATTGCTTGCTAAAACCTTATCAGTACCACCAAATTGTTCTTTCAGTGCCTTCCAGAGGTCATGAGCAGTTTCATGATGCATAAGCCCAGAATAGATTTCATTAGGCAGTGCTATGGCCAGAATTCCATGAGCTTTAGCATCAATCTCAAACAGTTTTCGATCCTCATCAGAGTATTGTTCCTTCTTCTTCGAACCATTTGGTTGGTTTCCGGATTGTTCACCATAGGCTTATGAGGACCATGTACCACAGATGTCCAACAACCTGAACTGTTAACAGACAGGTGATGGAGCATTCTTCGTTGCCATATGTTATACTCAGTCCTAACCAGCATCGAGGCTTGGTTGAGGAACCATTATTGTGAGGGTCATTAGAAGGAGTAGCAATATTCAGAATTCAGACAAATTCAAGGTAAACAAAGTATATCTAGCTCAAAACCACTTAGAACCTCAAACAAAATTGCCAGAAGCAACAGAAACTCAATCTCTATAACCGATTCTTGCAAATTTGCTAATTCGATCAAACGTAGATAGCAAAAGAACAGTTTCAATGATCAATTGTTAAATTGATCAATGATTAACCAGGTCTGATACCATTTGTTGGGATCTCAGCATCTAGTTTGATCAATTAGATTGGATTTGCAGCGGAATGAGCAACGAATTAACAAATTTAAACAAGAACACACGAAATTTATCAATGAAACAATGTTTGTTATAGAGAGAGAGAATTTCTGCCAAAAGAAATATATTCATTCATACACGCTTCGGCTGACTTTTCGCACCGTTACAATTCGGTCATCTTTCCTTTTATAAGGGAAGCTGACCTCTGCTGATGTCACTTGACAGTGACATCTAACTGTTATTTAACTACTGAAAGTTAACACAACTACTGAAGATGTCAAACAACTGACATCTTCTTACAAAACTACCAAGTGTTAACTGTCACTACAACTATTGAAAAGAAACTACTGAAACAACAACGACTGAAGAACATGCTCTTCAGTCGTTTTATAAGTACTGAAATAGAAAATGAAACTACTAAAAGGAAACCATCACAACAAGTGAAGAATGCTTCTTCAGCTGTTGTGACAAACTCTAAAGGCCTAAGTACTTGGACTTCCTGAACTTCAACTGTTGTCATCAGCTGATGTCTTCAGATGTTGTCTTCAGTCTTTGTACTTCAGCTGTTGAAGTCTTTAGTACTTTAGTCTTCAGCTGTTGATCTTCAGACTTTGTACTTCAGCTGTTGATCTTCAGACTTTGTACTTCAGATGTTGATCTTCAGTCTTGGTACTTCAGCTGTTGAAGTCTTCAGTACTTTAGTCTTCAGCTGTTGATCTTCAGACTTTGTAGTTCAGCTGTTGATCTTCAGTACTTTAGTCTTCAGCTGTTGATCTTCAGACTTTGGTCTTCAGCTTTTGAAGTCTTCAGTACTTTAGTTTTCAGCTATTGATCTTCTGACTTTGTCAAACAACTGATCAAGTCTTCAGCAGTTGTTGTGATGTCTTGTGGGACTTAAAGGTTTTTCTGATCTAGCGCATTGGTTCTTTTGGTCCAACAATCCCTCTATCATCGGTCTTTTTCCTATATAGCCATCTAGTACCAATAGGGTATTGTCCTTCGGGAAGATCTACCAGTTGCCATACTTCTTGCTTCTTGAATTAGAGCAATTCTTCTTGCATTGCTTCAATCCAACTATTGTCTTGAAGTGCCTCTTTGATGTTTTGGGTACTGTTTGACATAGAAAGCAGGAGAACAAACAGATGTTTGCACTACTGGACTTGCTTCTTGTCACCCTCTCATTAAGATCACCAATAATGGTTTCAACTGGATGATTCTTGTGTATTCTTTTGGTTGGAATGGTGTCACCAGAAGTAGTTACATCAAGATTGGAGACATTCAGTTCATTATGGTCAGAGGCACATTCATCTTGTATTGTTGTTGAAGTATGAAGATTGTCAACTTCTGTTTCAGTAACTGCTACATCTTCAGCAACACTGAGGTTGCTTGCATCATTTGATGTACCTTGAGTTTCTACTGGATGAGAAGCCTGTTTTTGATTTCTGATCTCATTTGACAAGTCATCTGAGTAAGATTGTACCAGGCTAGGACCTACTTTAGAAGAAACACTAAGGTTTTGAGACAGTTGTCTGATGGGATCAGCTTGAAAAGGAACATCTTCATTCATATGTTCATTAGATGTAGGTGGAATCAATGGATAATTATCTCTTCTTTCTACAGTTGCTGAGCTATCACCTGAATGTATATTTCCTGCATCAGACAAGTAAAATTAGTCAAATGAGTTTGTAAAAGTGTCAATATCAAACAACCAATTACGACCATTTGTAGATTTGGGAAACGAATGTTCTTTGAATTGAACATTTGTAGATTCATCAATAATGTTTAGTCTAGGATTGAACACTCTATAAGCCTTTGAGACAGAAGAATAACCTACAAAGAATCCTTTATCAGACTTGGATGAAAATGTTCCCAAATGATCACGGGTGTTTAATATTGAGACTGGACAACCAAATGATTTGAGGAATCCAATAAATGGTTTCCTACGAATGATCAGTTCATAAGGTGTCATGTTACTTTCTTTAACAATCAGAGTTTGATTTTGCATAAAGCACGGTGTGTTAACTGCTTCTACCCAGTAGGTGGTTGGCAGTTTAGCATCGCCTAACATCGTTCTTGCTACTTCAATCAGTGTTCTATTTCGCCTTTCAGCTACCCCATTTTGTTGAGGAGTTCTAGCTACACTGAATTGATGAGAAATGCCTTTGGTTGCACAAAAGGAACTCATATTTCATCTTTGAACTCTGTACCATTATCACTTCTTATTATTATTTTGACCTTAAGATCAAGTTGATTTTCAATTTTAGTGATAAATTCTTGTATGATTTGGGATGCTTCGTTTTTATGAAGTAGGAAGAACACCCATGTGAATCGAGAAAAGTCATCAATGATCATTAAACAATACTGTTTCTTTCCCATACTCATTACATGAGTTGGTCCAAAAAGATCCATGTGAAGTAACTTCAATGGAGTATTGTTAGTGTTGGGTATTGGAAGTCCTATATGATTAACTAGAAATCATATACTTATAGGAGAAGAAGATCCATAAAGGTCAAGGTCAAGTATTAGTACCTATTTGGGGTTTTCTCATCTAAGAAATTTATAACATTGCATAATAGGAGAAATACAACCTATGTTTTCTAAACCTTTTAAATCATGGTTCAAGTAGATGAAGTCGCTTATATAATTGAGGTTGTAAAAGAATTGAGTGCACTTCACCCTACATTCCATGTTTTTACTCACAAAAATGTTTGTTAAATTAAACTTCGCATGCGCCATGAAATGATATGAGATTGATGACAAATTTAGCTTTACGGAGAAGTGTGTGGCAATCCTCCATAGGAAAGAGAAGTTGTCATGTACTAAGGTTTAGAGGAAACATAGAAATATTTGATGCTACATGGGAACAAGAAGAACAAATGAAAAAAGTATCAATGTTTATTTACCACATGATAGTTTTTCGCATGACACTCTTTAAGAAGAGAAATATTGAAATGTCCTACTTTTTACATTATAATAAGATATCCGATCTCTATGATTTGTTAAAAATGACATAAAAATCAATATTATCATTGAAAATGACAGGGTAATAATCAACACGGATTGAATATATTAATTAATTTATGTGATAGCTGCAATGAAAATACAAATATGACATATCAGAACATTCAGAAGTACACATAATAATGTATTGTAAATTACTAATCATCACTCAGTGATACAATATACGTTTCCGAGTAATGGGTACAAAGGTTTCTATGTGATTTGTTATTGTACGCTAAGGATTACAAGAGTTACAATAGAGAGAAAACTTTATCTATATATAGGTCATACACTATGACCATACAATGACTTAAATACCCTTAATATAATCTAAAATACTAAGTATAGAGTACATGTTAATAGTATCTGCAAAAAGTTGTTCTTCACCCATGTTTTTATCTTGTACATCTGCATTTGTTTTTACGGTGTACAAGTCTTGTCTATATTTTGTATGTTAGGCTTAAGTATTTCTTTTTGTTCACTCGAAATAGTACTTTGTTCGCGGGGGCACATCTACATTTTTCATTGTTCACCTGGTAAAAACTAATTCGGCTAAACAATACGAAGCATATTTCTTCATCTGCATTTTGTCACTTCATCCATAAAGTTCAACACTTGAATATTTGCCAACTAGAACATAATTGAACACTACATAAATTAGCATGCATTATCCTTTTAGGGTCCTACAAAGAATTTAAAAACATGTTCTAAAACAATTAAACTTCAAGGTCTGAAACCAAAAAAATGAGCAATATTACCATAATAAGGTAATACAATCATATTACCCTACTGACCATATTGAATCTGGTGATGTAACGTATCTTGCATCTAAGCTCAAACCCTACCATATGTCTAACACCCGACAAGTCCTCGTAGAAGTATGACTGCATTGTCTCTCTAATATTGAAAGAAAGAGAGTAAAGTGATTAGGAATTATTATTTAAGAAAAATCCATATTTTAATGTTCCTTCAAGTGTTGAAAACTCTCTACTTGTTTTACTACATCAAGGATATAGTGGTCTACTCATTAAAAAGAGAGTATTATAATAAATACTCTAATAAATTGGGTTTCTTTGTGTGATAGTGAGTAGGGTGCTTTATATCTACTCACATGAACTACCTAGAAGAACACCAAAGTTTCGATCTGTATAACCCTTTATATGTGTCTACTTTTTATTTAACATCAGGTAAATAGGTATGGGTAGTGTTTGGTATTAGAGTTATAGTGAATGTGATTAGATAGTAAATACTTATATACAGTATGCAGCTATTGGATTGGGTTAATGACTTACAAGACCTTTTTTTTTTATCCGTAGATGACAAATATGG
Source organism: Flaveria trinervia (assembly GCA_025506515.1). Lineage (NCBI taxonomy): Eukaryota > Viridiplantae > Streptophyta > Magnoliopsida > Asterales > Asteraceae > Flaveria > Flaveria trinervia. The sequence continues at coordinate 72,321 of JACCIX010000569.1, read as the reverse complement.
AATCCATGTCAACTGCCTTAGTTAACAAACACACATACCTTGAGTAATAACATAAACATTAGATGTTCTTTCTAAGTATGCAATACTATGTTGTCTTTAAATGGGAGAACCTAACAGGCGCCAATGTACTTCAGACACACAGTCTTGTATAATGTTCTCGTTGATTAGCAGCTCATTCATTTGAGTTTTGATAAACAATTAATTAACACTTTATCATTTTTAGTGCTAATCAGCAAACAGACCAACACTTGGAAAAGTTCATTAATTTACAGCCAGTGTAAAATGATTAACTTTTTAGTACCTTCATCGTCTTTATAGATAAACAAATTTCCACTAGGATGATTCTACCAAAACTATATCTTTTCCCTCATGCATCCTTATCAAGAGGTAGACTGACCAAGTCCTAAATTCAGTTTTGGTGGCACTAGCAAAGGTTAAACAAAAGGTATTGGTTATAGGAGTTATAACTCCATTGGATGATTAGATCATGAATGCTTAAACGAGTCACATGTAGAACATCTTCTTCTTTGTCTCCACTTTGTTCTACTCCAATTATGTTCCAAATATTTATCTTCAGAATAGCAGCCATTGATTTTTACTTATCATGGATTTTTTTCATTTTCTTTGATCAAGGTGAACATCCTATTTAGTTCTTAAGAGTTAGAGGTCTAGAACTTCTAGATTAATAATTAAGTAAGACTTTGATTTTTTCTTCCTCTTAATAAAGTCTTTCTAAGCCATTATGTCATGTCCTTAATTAATAATGGTTGTACCATCACCCTCTTGGTCTTCTTCTTAGTCAGATTCTGAGAGCTCTTAATTCCCAATTTGTTCCAGATTGTCCAAACCTTGTCTTACTCTTTCGACAGCTGTGGTGATTACCACTTTATCTAATTGATTAGACTGGTTTTGTGTTTGATGTTCAGCTATTTGATGAGCTTGTTGGATTGTTGTTGAAACATGCTCAATAGTTTGAGTAGTTTGGATGGTGGGCGGAGATGATTATGGTTGTGTGCTAGGTACCAGAATAGTAAATAGGGTGGCTTCAACAACTTTAGACTCCTTCATTATTCTTATTTGTTTTGAAGCCTGCTTTCACTTTCCTAGATGAGACATGTAAATTCTTATCAACACCTTCTCTGCTTCTTTTGCCTCAAGGTCATTACTTATGTTCCTTAGCCTCAATCTATTTATGTCAGCCATCTCAAATCTGTTAAAGCAAACTAGTTGATTTCTTGACTAAGCTACCCTTCTAGCTGCTGATCTTATGATGAGATGTGTGTCTTTCTTCTAGTCATATTCTCACTCCACTACTAGATCACATGTTGATAATGGAGTTGTAGTGATATCTTCACCAGCCTCAACGTTGAGTAAGGTCAGTACCTTTTGAATTGCCATCTTGGATTTCTTATTTCTACATCCAAACATGCTGAGGTACTCAACAATTTGGTCTAAGATGTTAAAGGGTAGATAAAGTACTTTATTCTTATGATCATAGTACAAGTACTCCCCATTTTTCCTGTTGATAGCAAATTTATTCATTTAAGCTATATACCTAGCACTTAACACCCTTATTGCTTTAAGGATTTTCTCCACCACCTCTAGGTCAATTACCCTTTCCTTAACTATTCTTTTAGGCATAATTTTCATCTTGCCAAGGGCTAATGAATAGGTTAATTATCATGACAAGAGGTGGAGTTAGAGTTAGGAAATGTTAGAGGCTCAGTTAGCAGACAAGAAGACCTCTTAATAGTTTTCAGGGTTCTTGTTTGTTGCCTTTCCCATTTCTCCCTACTTGCTTCATACTTTGGAAGCTCAACAACTACAACTCTCTTCTTGAGTTCTCTAATATTTAAATCATGATTAGACATATTCATTGGTCCCACTTGTTTGCTAGAGAAGCCATAGTATTTAAGGAACATGTTCATCTTTTAATTGCTTTTTCTTTTGTGTCTGACTCACTCTGCTTGTTTTCTCTCTGATTCAACTCTCTTTCTTCTATCCAGCTCTACTAATTTCTCCGTCTCAGCATGACTTGCGACTAGCAGCTTTGATTTCATCTTTGCAGAACTCCATTCCATGACTTCATCAAAGTTTAATCCTTTCAACTCAAGCTACTAGGATACATCTAACTTGATCTTTCTCCTTCCTTTTCTGAATGGAAGCCATTAGTGTTTATTCGGAAGTTGTCAACATATGATCTTGCTAAGTAGTAGTCGTTTGAGTGCTTTGGGCAAAGCCAGGGTAGAAAAATGTGTTCTTCAAGAGGAAAACAAAAGAAACCTTCATGATCATCATATCCTCATCCTTGCAAGTTAATTTTTGTTATCAGAGTAGGCAGGTATTGGGATCAAGTGGGATAGCTCCTCAACACATATTATTATATGTCAGACATCCAAGGTGTGAAAGTAGTGAAAATGAGCTACCCCTCAATGACTCCACCCAAGAAGAGGATGAAGATGAAAAGGATATAATGGAGGATGAACCAGAAGTGAGTGAAGAGGTTCATCCTAAGAAGTGTCATTATACACCTCAAATAAAGAAGAAACTAGGGATGTTAAAGTCAGCTAGAAAGAATTTGATCAGGGCTCCTAAAAGAAGATCAAAGAAAGTACAAGAGATCATGCCCACCTTCAATCCTAAGAAAATACAAGTCTTTATCAAAGAAAGTTAATAAGGATTTGAAAGATGGAAGTTGGGCAAAAACTGCTTTAGTTCAAAAGACAAGGTGTTTGGAACCTATGTCCACATCAACCAGGGAAGATCCTAATAGGTACCAAGTAGGTTTATAGAAACAAGAAAGATGATAGAGGACTTGTCATCAAGAACAAGTCAAGACTTGTAGTGCAAGGGTACACTCAAGAAGAATGGATGGACTACACATATGTCTTTACTCCTATAGCAAGACATGAAACTATAAGGATATTTCTTGCTTTTGTGGCATCCAAGGATTTCAAGGACTACCAATTTGATGTCAAATGTGCATTTTTATATGGGTTGATAAATGAAAAGTGTATGTCAAGCAACCACTTGGCTTTGCAGACTCAAATCATTGTGGTTATGTTTGCAAGCTTCACAAACCTCTTTACGGGCTGCACCAAGTTCCAAGGAAATCATATGAGACATTGCTACAGTATCTAGTTTAACATGGTTACAACAGAGTTACTATTGAAAGCACACTCTTCATCAAGAGAACAACAAATGACTTGACACTAGTTCAAGTTTATATTGATGACATCATTTTTAGGTCAACTAATGAAAGACTTTGCAAGGAGTTTGAGAAGCTGATTAAGAATATGGTTGGAATGAGTGCCATAGGGAACTCAATTTCTTTCTAGGACTTGAAGTGAAGCAGGCTGACAATGGCATCTTCATAAACCAATCAAAGTATGTACCAGACATACTAACCAAATTTTATCTCACTGACTACAAGGTTGTTAAGGCTCCCATAGCTAGAAACCAATCCTTAGGACCTAATCTTAAGGAGGAGTGTGTTGATGAACATATTTACTGAGCTATGATTAAGTCTTTTATGTACCTAACAGTCAGCAGGCTTGATATCATGTTTGCCACATGCATATGTGCAAGATATCAAGACAACCCCAAGATGTCATACCTAGTTACTGTCAAGAGGATTCTTAGATACCACAAATGAGCTCCAAAACTAGGAATTCGGCATTCAATCATACCTCCAAAACTAGGCTTGCTAATCATACTCAACCAAGTCCATAAGAACCAATAGTCGTGGTGGATTCAACCTCCAGCTCACATGTGCAAGTAGGCAATGCTACCAAAAAGGAGGAGACAATCACCATAGTCATATAAGTTGTGAGTAGTGCCTAGAGTATTGACATGGATGATTCACCATCCTCAATTGCAATTGTCCAGACTCAACAACCTCCTTATGCCCACATCATTATGGATATTATTATTAAGTCTATTTGAGGATGGTGTACCAAGGGCTATGCCACCTCCATCTTATCTTGCTAACAATACAATCGCAGGATGGAGGTATGACAATGCTAGAAGAACATGGTGCTTTCTAGATATTTGGGTCAACACGAAGTTTTCAACTTCCATACCCTGAGATTTTATGAAAGCTTTCCTCTAGTTGACCTACCACTTATCAACACAAGCCAAAACAAGCAAGCTAATAGGTTAGCTGAGAGGATTCAACTGAAGTTGTCTGAGGAGTTCAAGAGAATTACCTTTTTATATAGGTAAAGGCTACCAAGGAAAACATTTGGTCAAGTAGACATTAAGGCACACCCTAAGATTAGCTTCAAATGCGAAACCTCAGTTTAAGGCCCAACTAAAGAACCCGTGAACTTTGATACTACAACTCCTACAACACCCATTACCCTTAGTGAGACAACTGCTGGTGAAGGTGTCCCACGGCTTCTCACTGGCTAGAGCTCAAGTACATATTCAGCTCAAGAAGTACAAAGCTCTTTCCTTCGTGAGTCACACACGCCAGTGCTTGAAAAATGAAAGAAGGCGTTAACCTCATAGGAGATCAAGGAGGAATAGTGGGAGAGGAGGAGGAAGGCAAGGGAAGAGAGGATGAGAGAGATCCCCAACTTTATACAAGCCACAATCAGGGCTACCCATAGGCCAAATACTCTGGAAGATGAGTTAAGGGCAGACAGATTGAACTATCTAGGTGTAGGAATTACAACATAGATGAACAGATCTCTCTTCCCTTAGTAGAATTAAATTTTAGACTGACATTAAAGTGTCAAAAAATGGAAGGAGGCTAAAGCTGATAATTGCTCCTCAAGATCAATAAAGAAAGAAAAAGAAGAAAATTGTATAAAGCCCATATCCTCTCTCTTGTTCAAGAAAGGCCTAAAATGGAGTATGTGGTTGTTGAAGTAGGTAGGGAACAAGACATACAAAACATGATAACCTACTTGAGTGCCACATGTCTATCAGGCCTCAACTCAACTCCATCTAACTTATGAGTACATAAAATTTGAATACCTAACGCAGTTTTAAAAAGAAGTCCTGAAAGATAAGAAAACCGCTAAGAGAAACATGAGGGAGGATGCTGCAAAGTCACAAGACACCATCAGATCTAATTAGAAGAAGTTTGAAGATAGACAAAAGATAGTGAGCTTCTTGAAGTTGTATTGGTTTACCGGAATAAGTCTTTTTCTAATGTCTATATCCACAATGGACGAGCACATTAGGGTGAAGAAGCATAAGATTAAGAGGGGTGAGCTTCTAGACTTGAATTCTCCACCAAGTCAAGCTACACCTGAAGTTGAGGTAAAGGTTGAGCCCCAAAAGAAAGCACAACCTAGACCTAATACTGATCCATAACTATATTCATTTTCTAACCCACAGTAGGGTCTTAAACCTTCTTCTGAAACTATGGAGGGGAAGGACTACTCTAAGATGGGTAAAGAAGGAAGACCTGGTAATCTAGACCAACATTTTTAGTTGAAGTGTAAAAAAAGGAAAAGGATAGCCATTAGAATGGACTTAAAAAGAAGAAGAAGTCCAAGGTTTCTACGTCTATAACTCAGGATGACTCGGAACATCCTGAGGGTGAACAAGAAGAGGCTACTCAACCAAATCCACTACAAGTTGAGCCTCTTGCTGCTGAGAGACCCATCCTATCATGGGCTTACTCTCCAAACCCAAAACAAATGGTATGTCATAAGAGATCAATGTGGTTAAGACTTCTGGCAGAATATGCTTAACCTTCCTTATCATGATCTCTTGGACATGAAGAGGTACTATGAGAGCTTGAGGATCCCAGACTAACTAGTTAACAGAGGAATGGCTCAGGTTCAAATGATGGCTATAAACAAGTGAATATCTTATCAAGATCTATAATCATCCTCAAGTTTTGGTAGTATCAGCCAACGGAGAGTTTGTAAGAGCTATCTTAGAGGTTGATGCTAACCAAAGATCGCTTTGCAGGCATTCTAAAGTACATGGAAGTTACTTTGGAAGATTTGAAAATGCACAAAGAAAATTCATAAAGTGTCAATATTTCAAAGCCAGAGACATGATTCTTCGAAACCAAAGATGAAGTCTTCTGAAGCTTTAACACAAAGTCTGTTGAAGTCTATAGACTGATCTCTTCCAAATACAGAGAATTCATGCTTTATCTCACACTACTTTTGACAAAAACTAAACCAATTTCTACTATCATATCTGAAGACTCACGAACTTCTACAAGTTGGTCATTATCTTCATACTTTTGTCAACTGTATAATGATATTTATGTCTGTAACTTTTCACTCTTGTACTTCTATATTTTTTGTAATATATTAGGATGTGAGCTATGGCATGTTATAGACACTAGTCAAAAGGTGATCTGCCTTTTGACTTTACATTGCTCTTATTGTCTAGATTAATGTCGAGCTGGCATTCAAAGTATGATCAGTTGTAGGATATAGTATAAAGTGTCTCATGTAATCAGTCCTTAGGGGTAAGCCCTCTAACAATTATTGAACACTTGAGAGCAATAGAAATCATTCTTGAAAACCAACACTTGTTTGTTCTTGTGTGTTCTTACCTTTGTTTTTTATTACATTTGTAACGTTCCCTATTTGATCTAGTAAGTGTTACATTCTCCACCTTGTAAAACTGTTGCATAACCATTATTAGTCATGCACATACAATTACACATGACTAGTAAATATATGACTAATAGAAATCAATATTCTAATTATTAACTTAAACATAACTAGGCATAATTGTTATGGAACTATGCCCAACAGTTAACAAAGGGCTCCATACTTAACACAAGTCATCTTGGTCTCGAAAGTTATCTACAATTTTGGGATGTTGACTCTCCATTATTACAAAAAAACTTTTAAACGTGTTTGTTGGTTATATATCTTTATAATGTAATGGTATGGAAGACGCTTCAAATCATGCATCGTTACCTAGTTTCTTAGCTCCTACAAGTTTTGTCGTTGCTGAAAAAGTTCTAAATGTAGCTATTTAGCTGATCCTCGAAACACAAACTACAGAGTATAAAGTCTTTGATTTCATTAAGTTGCATGTGTTTGTTTCATATGTTGTGGTGTGCCTACTACAATGAACATGGATTGGATACAAAAATGTTATCTTAAAATGAATGTCTTTTCCATTTAGGTTGAACAAAAGGTCGATTATTTTACCTAGACTTGAGTATAGTCTTTTGTGTAACAGGTAATGAAAAAAGAGATGGTGAAATATAACCAAAGATACAATTGAAACAACAAAACTACCTTCCGCAGAATAAATTCCTATAACAGACCGGTTAACTGGTAACTTTAATTAGATTTTTAAATTTGAACTTCTTTCTTGACAAAAATCTCAAAAACATCATGACGCAAATGAATTTACTAAAAATTAATTATGGATGTTATTCATATAATACAATATATATAGGGGCTGGTTCAAATAAGAAAACATTTTTCCTAAAAATCCTAAGAATCAATATGGGATTGGCATATGGCAATATTTAAAATTGAATAAAAAAGGTAATATTGTCTTTAACAATCAACAACGTATAAACAACATCAAATTTTGTTTCTTTTATTTTCTTCAATCTGTTCCTAATCACAATTGATTTTATTCATCTTTTCTTTATCAAAACTCAAATCAATTTCAATATAAAATCAATTCTTCTTCCAGATGTCAAAATACCACATAAACACAACATATTTTATATTTTTATCCAGAATATGATGGTTTATCATAAATCAGGTAAAACATCTTGTTTTATGTTAAATAAGCACATCACAAATTGTTTTACGTGAAAACATCACATAATGTGTTGTTTATGTGAAACTAGCACGAAACGTGTTTTTTCACATGAAAGCAACTCATAACATCATGTTTTAAATGAAAACAACCCAAAACGTGTCGTTTTACATGAAAACAACATATAACTTGAAAACACAAAGAACATTTTATTTTACATACTACCAACAATTAAAATATCAACGAATATGTTGTTTTACATTGAAACCATATAGAGTGTGTTGTTTTGTTATAAAACAAAATAAGGATGTGATGCTTTATCTTCTTATTTTACTGTAAACAACACATAAAATTATGTTATTTTATAGACTAAATTACAAATTTCATCTTTTATGTTTGATGAAAATTATTGAATGGATCCTTTCGAAAAATGACTCCCTCAATGTCATTTTTTATAAAAAGTTTTTACGTAATACGTCCTTTTTACTAATTGAGGTTAAATAATTTTGTCAAGTCAATGGTATTATTGTTATTTTATTCATAAAGGACTATTTTTGTAAGTGTTAAAGTTTCTTTTTATTCTTCAATTCTATTCATTTTTTTCTTTTATTATTTTTATTAATTGATTATTTAGCTTATTTATTTTATATAATATATATTATTTAATTTATATATATATATATATATATTGTTAGGAGAATACTAACAGATTTACGCATATACCGAATCAAATAGTGCGAAATCCTATTTGATTGGCGATCCAATCAGTGTGAACGCACGTAAAATCAATTAAAAAATGAATCTAAACGTCAAGAACGATTAGCAATCAATCTACTGCGATCTTTGAAGTTGGAACAGGTTACTAGAGGTCTCTGGACGGCTAGGGTATGTGTAGGTATCGAGTTATTCAAAGTGTCTCGTTTTTCCACGATTTAAGTGGTATTTATAGGTTACGGTTTTCCATTCGTGTGACTGAGCCACTCGTATGGTTCAGTCATGCGATTGAAGCATGCGGTTGATCCATCCGCACGACTGAGTGTTCAGTCGTGCGACTGAGTCAATCTCATGTTACAATCATGCAACTGGTCCAGTTTCAAAGTTCATTCGTACGACTGGTTTATTAGCATGATGTTGTTCATGCGTATGGTCCATTAGCATGGGCCAATCACATGAGAACTTCATATGATTAAGTTTGAATATGTTTCATAATCATTATTTGACTTTGGTCTATTCAAACAACCACAAACCTATATAGTTAGTTCAGTAAGCATTATTATATACCAAGCAGTGAAATATTCAACATTATAAGCACAACCACACATTGTATTTCATTAAGTACCCATTCAACTACATATATGTAAGACAATATAGACATATTACATTAAGTGAAGAAACTAGGGACACATGTATCTACAAACTCCCCCTTGGACCTAGTTTCATCTAATGTCTTACATCCTTCATAAGTTCCTCAAAGTTCTTGTACTTCTCTTCTCTTGTGACTCCTGCATGTATCTCAAAAGCAAAACAGAGTCGTATCACGTTCTGAAATTGTAGAGCTTGTACAATATCTTGAGTCATAGAACAGTGGCCACTTGTATAATGTATAGACATCATCAGCAGACAAGTTTGTAAGCCACATTGGGTCAAACACCCTAATCGTTTCCATTATACCATTCTTGTTCAATACTATAGCTGCCTCTCCTGTTCTCCAATCATAGTACCACCATTTGAAGTGTGGAGTGAAATCCTGTGGCATTTCCCGTAGAGGGATCTTAGACATTGTGCGCGGAGGATTCCACTTCAGCAATATTTTTGGTTTTCTAGTTATGGCATCAACCTCAGACCGTCTAATATACCTCGTTGGTTTTTGAGGTTTGAAGTTGACCCATCTGGTGTGCTACTCTCTCTTTAGAGCTGCTTCAAACCAGCCTGACATTTTGTGTGGGTCAGCGTATAGCAATTTCAACTTTGGTAACTGGTTAAGCTCAAATCCAGGAAGAGTCTTCAGATCGTGTGGGAATCTGAAGTACTCAATCCCCTTCTCACGTTTAACTACATGAACGTTGACATCTTCAAAATATGCCCACGCAATGATTTTGCCCGACACCTTGTGATGTTTCTTCAATCTGTATAGCTTGGTGTAGACAGTTGACATTGAAGCACTGCGTTGGGCTCTTATTTCTTTAAAGCATGCAGCCCATTCAGCCTTTCTGATTTGACTTCAGCGTCCGAGCCTTGGGCATTTTCTTCTTTATATTCAAACTCTTGTTCCATTTTATCCAGAGTCTCAAAAGTTTCACTGACAAGATTGTCGCCTAGATTGGGAACGACATTACCCTCATTGTCAATGTACTATGGATAATGTTGGTCCGTGACATCTTCAATCTCGATCTCATCAACGTCGTTAAGCTCGTCGTCACTTTCCACATGGACTGTTGGAGCATCTTTCACGATCTCATCAGGATTGAGTCGGAACATTTCAACAAGTTGCTCATCGGTGAGATCATGAATTATCTCTCCTTTAGGAGTGTAATTCACTGATCTCCTGACTATTCCCTGCAGATCAAGAATCATCGTGAGTTGAGTCTTGATCTGTTGGAGGGGAGCAACATCATATTTATCTCCTTGATAATTTGGATCTGCTTGATTTAATACATGGAACACAACAACTATTAGTCAACAATCAAAGCAGTTACATCAATAATCAAAATATAAACATTATATACATTAGTTTGATACAATAATCAGTTACACATGATTTTAAATAACAAAAACAACTAAGCATTACTCTTGTCTTGTATCATGTGCTAATCTGCTGACGGGGCTGATGTGGAGGCACCTTGGTCTTGAGCTTTCTTGGTCCTCCTTTCACTTGCCGATGTGGCACCCGCAGTAGAAGTATCATCATCTCCTTTATCAACATCATCACCAGCATCAGTATCCTCCCCTTGATCATCACCATCATCATCATCATCATCATCATCACTGTCATCATCCTCACCATCATCTCCATCTCCTTCTCTGATCTTTAGTGGCTCATCCTTTGATCCTTTGAGCCTCAACATGATGGTCTTGTTGGTCGCCTCCAACTCCTCTATCTATTTTGTTGAATGGACGTGTTCCTCCTGGAGTTGGGACATCTCTAAGCTCTAAGCAGCCACCTGTTGTGCCTACTGCTCTATCAGCTGTGCTTGATGAGATATCTGCTAAGATTGTGCAGCAATAAGCTCTACTAGCTGATGAATCTGGGCAGTCTTCTCATCATCGGCTGCCAACAGCTTCAGCACCATACGGTTCAGTGCCGAGAGCTGTTCCTCTACCCCACTGGGAGGTAGAGATGATCCAGATGGAAAGGAGGGATAAGATAACGGTCCTACTTGGTGGCTAGTGGTGGTGGTGGTGGCAGTGGTGAAGATAAGGGGTGGTATAGATGAAGGTGATGGTGGATGAGCTGTAGTGGATGTGGATTGTGTGTGGGTAAGTGGTGGAGTGGGTGTGGTAGTGCTGTGTGAGGTGGTAGATATGGTGGTGGGTGGAATGGTGGTAGTGGTGTAGGTGGAGTGGTAGTAGTGGTGGTAGTAGGTGGAGTGGAGGAAGTGGTTGTAGTAGGGGTGGTGGTGATAAATGTCATCCTCCTTCTCTTCTTCTTCAGTCTATGGGGCTGAGCCATCCGTTTCTTCCTCGAGCCCCTCGAGGTGCATGCTCCCCCTGGGACGCTACTGGGCTGATCGGGAGTATAACTAGGATCAGTATCGGTCTCGCTAGACTCGCCAGGGCGTCCTCCAACCTCTTGAATACCTCGGTCGGTGGCAACAACCCTGCACCCCATTGTACGAGTCAAGGGCTCCTCGTCTGTCTCCTCCCCATCATCAAGATGAAAGTCCTGATGGAACCCTGCTGACTCTGTTCCACCTTGGGTGGATGGTGGAGATTCTATATCAGCAATGGGGGCCCTCAATTGAGTGGGCCCTGCATCTCCATCATCACCGCTATCATCGTCGTCGGAGTCATCTTCAGGGAGCTCAAGTTGCTCGACATCCGAATCACTGTCTGCGTGGCGCCATTTACGCCTCCCTGGTGCCACGTAATCAACCTTGGCCAGATGGCCGATGAGTCTCTTCACTAGGGGTTTGACCTGCTTTCCCCAGTAGATCTTCATTTGACCCAATGTTGAATCATCCATGATCTCCAACGACACAACGTCATGGCTCTCCTTGGGCAATGTGGACAGCTTCTCATTAAAAATCATCTAAAGAAACCTAGGGTACATATAAAAACCCTCTTTGCCCTTAGCCTCCAGATTCTCTATCAAGTAAGAGAATATCATGCTCGAGAAGCTGAAGGGTGGTTTAGTACCAGTGCCACGTAGGCATTTTGAATCTGGTCTGAAAGATCATCAAACCACCCCTTCGCGAAGCCAAGCACTTGAGGATGACATGTGCCAAGTACTTGTATTAGGGACAAGGTTGCTCTTGTTGAGCACACCTGCATTAATATCCCCAGCATACTTCATCCTTAAGAAGTACCCCTCACAGTCAGCAGGTGAAGTCTCGTAGGGCGGTCTGCATAATCACCAACCCAAGTACATGCCAAATATCCTCAGCAGTGACCTCAATATCCATCCCAAAAATAGAACTCCTGATGTTGTATGGTTTATGAGAACGGTCAACCGATGCCCCCTCCCAAAAGGCCCTGTAGATCCTGGATCACTTAAGGAAAGCAATAATCCCCGCAAACTCGGCACCGTTCCAAGTCGTGGCATCTAAATGAACACATATGTTGTGCTTGGGGATGATGGACCACCTGTCAGCTATCAATATGTAACACAAGACACGTAGACATTAGATAACCACACAACACAAATCAGTTCTAATTAACCTGGATGAATTCATTCTGGTTCATTCATGCGATTGAACCATGCGACTCATTAATGAAATATAAAGATTATAATCACAACCAAACATTTACATTTCATTAAGTACCCACGTATTACGTATGTGTAAGACATTAAAGACATATTACATTAAGTTTCGAAACTAGGGACACATGTACCAACAAACTCCCCCTTGGACCTAGTTCCATCTAATGTCTTACCATCTTCATAAACTCTTCATACTTTCTGTACTTCTCTTCTCTTGTGACGCCTGCATGTATCTCAAAAGCAAAGCAGAGTCGTATCACGTTTTGGAATTGTAGAGCTTGTACAATATCTTGAGAGTCATAGAACAGTGGCCACTTGTACAATGTATATACATCATCTGCAGACAAGTTCGTAAGCCACATAGGGTCAAACACCCTGATGGTTTCCATAACACCATTCTTGTTCAAGACTATGACTGTTTCTCCTGTCCTCCAATCATAGTTCCACCATTTGAGGTTTGGAGTGAAGTCCTGTGGCATCTCCCGTAAAGGGATCTTTGACATTGTTTGTGGTAGACTCCACTTCAGCACTATCTTCGGTTTACGAGTAATGGGATCAACCTCAGACCGTATGAGACACCTCGTTGGTTTTTGAGGTTTGAAGTTGACGCATCTGGTGTGGTACTATTTTTTAAGAGCTGCTTCAAACCATCCCGACATCTTGCGTGGATCAGCGTATAGCAATTTCAGCTTCGCTAACTGGTTCAGCTCAAATCCAAGAAGAGTCTTCAGGTCGTGTGGGAACCTAAAGTACTCGATCCTTTCTCACGTTTAACTACATAAACATTGAGATCTTCAAAATATGCCCACGCAATGATATTGCCTGACACCTTATGATGTTTCTTCACTTTGTACAACTTGGTGTAGACAGTCGACTTTGAAGCACTACGTTGGGCTCTTATCTCTTCAAAACACGTAGCCCAGTCAGCCTTTCTGATATTAACTTAAGCATTCGAGGCTTGGGCATTATCTTCAGTCTTGTCAGACTCTTCTTCCATTCTATCCAGGGTTTCAAAAGTTTCACTGACAAGGTCATCGCCTAGATTGGGAACGACGTTTCCTTCAATGTCAGTGTACTCTGGATAGTGTTGATTTGTGACATCTTCTATCTCGATCTCATCAATGTCGTTGAGCTCATCGTCACTTTCAACTTGGACTGTTGGAGCATCCTTGACAATCTCATCACGATTTAGCTTGAACATTTCAGCAATTTACTCGTCAGTGAGATTGTGAATGATCTCTCCTTCTTTAAGAGTGTACATCACCGATCTCCTGACTATACCCTGCAGATCAAGAAATAACATGAGCTAAGTCTTGATCTGTTAGAGGGGAGCAACATCATGTTCATCCCTCTAAAAGTTTGGATCTGTTAGATTTATACATGTAACACAACAATCATTAGTTAATAGTCAAGACAGAAATACCAACATTAAATATAAACATTCATTACATTAATGTGATACAAAATTCAAATACATATGATTTAATTAACAAAAGCAGCTAAGTATTACTCTTGTCATGGATCATATGCTCCTCTACTAACAGGGCGGATGTGGAGGGACCTTGGTCTTGAGACCTTTTGCTCCTCCTTTCACCTATAGATGTGGCACCCACAGCAGATGCATCCTCATCATCATCATCAACATCATCAACATCATCACCAGCATCTGTATCATCCTCAATGTCATCACCATCATCATCATCTTCATCATCACTGTCATCATCACCATCATCTCCATCTCCTTCCTTGATATTTAAGGGCTTTTCCTTTGATCTCTTGAGCCACAGCATGATGGTCTTGTTGGTGGTCTCCAACTCCTCTATCCATTTAGCTGCTTGAGCATGCTGCTCCTGGAGTTGGGACATCTCTATGCGTTGTGCATCTTTCAGTTGGGCTTGCTCCTCTATCTGTTGTGCCTGCTGAGATATCTGCATAGATTGAGCAGCAGTAAGGTCTACTAGCTGTCGAATCTGAGCAGTCTTCTTGTCATCGACAGCCAACAGCTTCAGCACCATGAGATTAAGTGCCGAGAGCTGTTCCTCTACCCCACTAGGAGGTAGAGTGGATCTAGATGGGTAGGAAGGGAATGTCGATGGTCCGGCATGGTGGCTGGTGGTAGTGGTGGTGGTAGTGGTGAAGATTGGGGGTAATATAGATAAAGGTGGTGGTGGAGTGGGTGTGGTAGATAGGATAGCAGTAGTGGTGGTAGTAGGTGGATGAGTGGATGTTGGTGGAGTGATGGTAGTAGGTGGAGTGGTGGTAGTGGGTGGAGTGGTGGTAGTGTTGGTGGTTATGAAGATTGTCCTCCTCCTCTTCTTCCTTAATCCGTGGGGCTAAGCCATCCTTTTCTTCCTCGATCCCTTCGAGGTGGATGCTCCCCCTGGATCACTGCTTGGCTGATCGGGAGCATAAGTAGGATCAATGTCAGCCTCTCCCAATCCGCCAGGGCGTTCACCAACTGACCGGAGCCCTCGCTCGATGGAAACAACCTTCCTGCCCACCGTTCGAGTCAGAGGCTCCTCGTCCGACTCCTCCTCCACATCAGGTTGGAAGTCCTAATGGAATCCTGCAGTCTCTGTCTCCCTGTGGGTGGGTGCTGGAGATGCTATATCAGCAGTGGGGGCCCTCGGTTGAGTGGGTCCAACATCTCCACCATAACCGTTGTCGTCGTCGTTGAAGTCATCCTCCGGGAGCTCTAACTGGTCAACATCAGATTCACTATCTACGTGATGCAATTTACGCCTGCCTGGCGCCACGTAGTCCACCTTGGCCAGATGGCCTATAAGTCACTTTACCGGGGGCTTGACCTGCTTTCCCCGGTAAACCCTCATACGGCCCAGCATCGTATCATCCATAATCTCTAAAGCCATAGCGTCGTGGCTCTCCTTTGGCAATGTGGGCAGCTTCTCGTCAAAGATCATATGTAAGGACCAAGGGTACATGCAGAAACCCTCCTTTCCCTTTGCCTCCAAGTTCTCTATCAGATAAGAGAAAATCATGCTAGAAAAGCTAAAAGGGCGGTGCAGCACGAGTGCCACCTAGGCATTTTGAATCTGGTCTGATAGGTCGTCGAACCCACCTCTTCGCGATGCTATGCACTTGAGGATGACGTGTGCCATGTACTTATATTGGGGGCATAGGTTGCTCTTGTTGAGCACACCTGCATTTATGTCCCCCGCATACTTAATCCTCATGAAGCAACCTCTCACCATCAGTGGGTGAAGTCTGGTGGGGTGGTCTGTATCATCTCCCAACCCCAGTACACGCTGAATGTCTATAGCAGTGATCTCTATATCTAACCCAAAGATAGAACTCCGAATGTTGTACGCCTCACGTGATCTATCAACCGATGCATTCTCCCAAAAGGCTTGTACTATAGACCTGTAAGGGGTGTATGGTGTCGAAATAGCCCGGTGGATTCTAGATCGCTTAAGGTAATCGATGATCCCTGCAAACTCGGCCCCATTCCGAGTGGTGGAGTCTAAGTGAGCACAGATGTTGTGCTTGGGGTTGATAAACCATCTATCAGCCATCGATCTGTAACACAAGACACATATAAGTTAGATAACCATATGAGACAAATCAATCTTAATTAAATTGGTTGAATTCATCCTGGTTCATTCATGCGATTGAACCATGTGACTGTGTTCAGTCGGTCGACTAGGCATGCGACTGGATTCAGTCGGGTGACTGAGTATGCGATTGAGTTCAACCGGGTGACTGAACCTCCGAATGATTCAGTCAGCCGACTGAGCTCATTCGTATGATCCATTCGACAATTGAGCCATTTGACTAGCTCAATCATGCGATTGGAGTTCATCCTGGCGTCCACTCGCATGGCCTACTGTTCGGTCGACTTAGATTCAAATTTTAACCAAGAAATAAAACTAGACGTCGTGCACCGGTTCTTTAGACTCGCATTCACTTAACTAATGACCTAATAATTTTAATTTTAACATTTTGTTTAGTTTAGGTTAGTTATTAGTCCTTTAAATGTTTTGGTTCTTATGAGGGTCGAATTTTACAGATTAGGGCACCATTCCTCCAAAATTCGGTGAGATTTCAACTCATTTTACTTGTATAATCACTAACAATCGTTAGAATATCAATAGAAGTATGAAATCTTGTTCTGTTGAAATTTTGGTAGAGTAACGGTAGGCTATGCGAAATGAGGGCGATTAGGGGGTGATGAGTTGAATGCGATCGACAGGGGCCCTATTTATACTGAGTCTGATCTCATTCGGCCGACTGGACCCATTCGCTCTATTCATTCGGGAAAATGGACCTTAGTCGTGCAATTGGCTCAGTCGACTACATTCAGTCGGGCGACTGGACTTTAGTCGGGTGACTGACTCATTCGCATACTCTCATTCGATTGAATGGTTCATTCTGATAAGCCATTCGGGTGAATGGCCCATACTCATATGCCATTCGGCTGTTTAGTGCATGAGTATGGTTCATTCGCATGGTTGGTCCATACTCATGCTCCATTCGTGCGATTGGATCATACTCATGATTTTGACTTTATTACCATTTCTCACTTAACCCTTTTTAACTTTTGATTAAACGTTATGAGCATTTGATCATCTCAAACATGATCATTTTAATCTTGAAAACTTTTGATCAACTCAGATGTGATCCTTTTAAAAACACTTTGTCACCTCAGACGTGACCCATTTACATTTGAAATCCCGTGTGGTCACCTCAGTCGTGACCCTTTTTGAGTGATTAAGTTCCCTATCAACTTCCATGACATAGTCTGATGTTTAACAAACTAAATTGACAAAATTGAAATAATGTAAAAGACTTAAATTGAAATACAAAACTAAACTTGGTTTTGACTTTTTGTGTGAGGTGTAAATCCTAAGATAGAAATCTAATGGATTCGGTTCCGGAATAGGCAGCTTTAATTACTTTTGACCATAACTGGACCAATTCAAATTGGAATCATACAGGCAAGTCAAATCATTTAGGACATGTTTTCAACACATTTTGATACTCAATTCTTGTTTTTCATCTAGAGTCGTTAGCAAGTATAGGAAATGTAACACCCGATTAGTTTTAAAAGACAAAGATATAAAGAATAAAAGCAAGAAAGGCAATAAAGTGCAAGTGGAGGGACTAAAAGTGTCCAAAAAGGACAAAACATTCAAAAGTTGGTGTAAAGGTGGGCATGGCCGCCACCCTCACCTCACTCCACCATATTTTCTCGGTTTTAGAGAGAGAGGGAGCAGAGAAAGCTCTCGGTTGAAGAAGAAGAGGAAGAACATAGGTTAATTCAAGGTAAGAATTCAAGGTTTTTATGTTTTTATGACAGGTTTTATCCCGGTTATGTGTTTTGGTGCTTATGGGTTGTGTTTGTGCTTGGTGTGTGTGTGTGTGTTTGGTGTTGTTTTTAGGTGTTTGAACTCTTTGCAAGCGGGTTAAAAGGAAGAACACCCAAGTTGCACCAGGTGAGTTCTAGACCCTGGTCTTTACATGTTTTAAACTATCTTTGGGGCTGAAAACGTATTAAAATGATTATACAAAGTTTATGTGTGAATACCCATATGTATTGTGTATGTTGGATGTTGGTTCTTGAATGTTTATAGGCTACTCACGTTTAGAATAGCCACATTATGCTTAGGACAGATGCGTTTGATGATTGGGGTTGAAAACATCCTAGAAACATGTTTCACAGAAGCTCATGCGCCTAGATAAGTGTTCATACGCCCGAAATTGCCCTAGAAAGAATTAAGTGTAAGCCATGCGCCTAAACAGTAGCTCATGCGCCCAAAATTTGACTTAGGAATTTTTTAAGTATAGCCCATGCGCCTGAACAGTGGTCCATGAGCCTAGAAATGTTAGTTGGATGACTAAGTGTAGGGCCATGCGCCCCAATAGTGCTCATGCGCCCAAGTGGCCCATGCGCCTAAGTGGCTCATGCGCCTGAATAGTACCCATGCGCCTAGAAATGGGCTGGAATTGACTAAGTGTCCAAACGTCCAGGGTTCCCATGCGTCTAAGCACCCATGCGCCTGAATAGTACCCATGCGCCTGAATAGTACCCATGCTCGGGGCATGTTATGCATTGTGATTGATGCTTATGCATGATGATGATGTTGCATGGTTATACATGATGTATGTTATGTAAATATGATGCCCTGTATGATGATGTATGAATTATATGCTATGTTCCTTATGATGATGTATGTTTATTTTTCCATGGCTTTACGTGTTATGTTAATGAATGAACCAAAAGTATTATGTAACATAAAGTGAAAGATAATGAAAGAGGAACATGATGAATGAATGCATGCATTAACGAATGAATGAACGTAAAAAGACTTGCAAGCAAATGTATGGAGGTCCACACCCAATGAAAGGTGTTAGCTCAACTGTGTGCGGGTTAGCTACCCCAGAAGGATGCACATTGGGGTCCAATCCTTGTGATTGACCATATGTATGGGATTCTTGCTGCTTGCCCTAGGTACTGGAGTCAGCTTCGTGCATAATGTTCGAGGTCTATGAAAGACCTCAGGCCCAGTAACCAGCTTCGTGCACAATGTTTGGGGTATAGCATATGGCATTGATCCGGAATGAAAAAGAAAGGATAAATGGTGAATGTACTTGCCCTAGGT
The DNA here is from genome assembly GCA_025506515.1 of Flaveria trinervia. Taxonomy (NCBI): domain Eukaryota; kingdom Viridiplantae; phylum Streptophyta; class Magnoliopsida; order Asterales; family Asteraceae; genus Flaveria; species Flaveria trinervia. The sequence continues at coordinate 53,070 of JACCIX010000569.1, read as the reverse complement.
ACTGGAGTGGGCTTCGTGCACAATGTTCAAGGTCTATGAAAGACCTCAAGCCTAGTTACCCGCTTCGTGCACAATGTTCGGGGTAATGTACATGTCACTAGATGTAATGAATGAACGAAGGTTAACGAACGTAATGGAAGATAATAATGATATTATCTGTATGTACGTATGATGTATGATCACGAACGAATGAAACGTATAGTATGGCTCTGAAGGGAAATAAATAACTATTTTATGTATGTTTTACTATAAAACTAGAACTCACTCAGCAACGCTGACTTTTATACGTTTTTAGTTGGCAGGTAAACGTTGCTGAGGATGGCATGAGGCGGTTACTCAGCTCTTTTGGATGGCATTCTTTTGTTAATGTTTTGCATTGTAATGTGAACGAATAATGTTTTGAAATGAACGCTTGTATTAACTTGCAAAAGCATTTGTAATGATATAAAAAGCTAGTTTTATGTTTCCACTGCAATGTTTTATAAATGATTAAATGTAAAATATATGTTTTAGGTGCGATGATTTATTAGCTGTAAGTGTCCTGGGAACGGGGCCTTACAAGTTGGTATCAGAGCCAAAGTTTAAGTGAAATGGGTAAATTTTCAAAATAAAACTTAACTTAAACTAAGAATGGGACGGAATGGGAATGGGATGCCAATCTGAGTAGTTGTGTGCCATCAGGTATTTTTGTAATGTTAACCGGTATATGTGCACATGGTTTGTGGTTATGGTTTGTATGTAGATTTAAATACTGATGTAGTGAGGACAGGTAATGCTCGGGGTATGAAGAGTAAAGAAAGTGGCTAATCACAACTTGCCACTGTAATTAGGGACTTACTATACTTGACATAAACTGAGTTGTTCCCTTGAATGACCGTGTTGGTGTTTGAATCTTTCAGTGTGTTAGAAGATGGCTGGTGGTAGATCTTTGAAGGCCTCTCGTGCTGGAGGTCATGGTGCTGAACCGCGACCCAAGAGAGGGAGTCCTAGAGTCGAGAAAGTGGTTCATGAAGAACCAGAGGCTCCTCATCCGGAGTGTGGCGACGAGAGCGCCAATATGAGAGCCTCAGTAAAAGAGGCGGTGGTGGAGGAAGTTCATCAGGTCATGCAGACGATTTTACCATCTATGGTGACCGAAGTTATCAAGGCGGTTAGAGACGGGGAAAGAAAGGAAAAGAACAGGTCCTCGGAGGACGAGAAAAACTAGAGCCGAAACGGTTCTCTCTTATGATGAGGACGAGGAAGAAGAAGAGCCTGCGCCGGAGGCAACCCGAGGCTGCAACTACGGGGTGTTTATGAGATGCAAACCCCTTACTTTCGATGGAAACGGCACTGCCGCTGCTGCTCACCGGTGGGTGACGGAAATGGAGGCGGTACCTGATATCAGCGAGTGTCGAGAAGACCAGAAGGTTAAGTTCGCTACCTATTCATTTGTAGACTCGCCTCTGTGCTGGTGGGAGAATATAGTCCAATCCGAGGCTAGTCGGGCGATCGGGAGAATGAGACGGTCGGAGTTGAAGAAGTTAGTGATTGAGGAGTTTTGCCCTCACCGGGAAATGGACAAGGTTGAGAGAGAGTTTCTGCAACTGGAGGCTGGAAGAATGACACACCAAGAGTACACCACAAAGTTCAATGAAATGGCATGGCTGGTGCCCGATCAGGTGACACCACTGTTACGAAAGATTAAGAGATACATCCAGGGGCTGCCGGCGGATATCCGTGGGCATATGATCGCCGCCCGGCCGAGCACTTTTAGGTCGGCGGTTGATTTGGCTGGTAGATTATATGATGAGCGTGGGGTGGTAGTGGCTGAATAGAAGAAGACGAGTAGGGATGGGAGGAACTGGAATGGGAAACGGTTTGGACGTGGTAGAGCCGCTCCAGACAATAAGTTGGCGAGGGTAGGTGACCGACGTGTTGTCACATCTGGTGTTGAGTTGAAGAAGTGTGGCAATTGCGGGAAGGAGCACGGTGGCGAGTGTAGATGGGGTCGAATGTTTGTTTCAAGTGTGGGAAGCCTGGCCATATGGCTAGAGATTATGGAGGCATGAAGTGTTTCAACGTCGGGGGAAGTGGTCACATGAGCAGGGAGTGTAAGAAGCCAAGGGCCGAGGGTTCCGAGGCGAAGAAGGCGGGAGGAGAAGGACAGAAGGCAAGTGCCCGAGCTTTCACGATGACTCGGGAGGAGGCTAGGACAGACCCCGACGTGGTGTCTGGTATGTTTCTAGTAAACCAAATTCTCGCATCTGTGTTGTTTGATTCTGGTGCTAGTAGGAGTTTCATTTCTACAGCCTTTTGTACTAAGTTTCCCAGTAAGAGTAGATGTATTTATGAGACCTTCCAGGTAGAAACTTCCATAGGTAAGTCTACAAGGATTTCTAAGGTGATAGAAGGTTGTGACATAGAACTAGACGGTCATAAGTTTCCTGTCAGACCATTCGTGATGATCTTAGGCGGTTTCGATATAGTCCTAGGAATGGATTGGTTGGCGGACTACGAAGCAAATATTGTGTGTCGCAAGAAGATGATCCTATTGACAGCACCTGACGGGGATAAGGTGACGGTTTATGGCGATCGAGTCGCGATGATCCCGAAAGTGATTTCGATGGCAGTGGCGGGGAAGTGCATGCGGCTTACCTGGTGTGACTTTCCGGATATGTTCCCGGAAGACTTACCTGGTGTGCCACCGGATCGCGAGATTGAGTTCCAAATTGATCTGATACCCGGTGCTCAACCCGTTGCCAAGGCACCGTATCGGTTGGCTCCGACTGAGATGAAAGAGTTAATGGAGCAGTTGTAAGAACTGCTGGATAAGGGGTTCATTAGACCAAGTATCTCTCCTTGGAGTGCTTCTGCATGATGATGATGTTGCATGGTTATACATGATGTATGTTATGTATGTATAATGCCCTGTATGATTATGTAGGAATGATATGCTATGTTCCTTATGATGATGTATGTTTATTTTTTCATGGCTTTACGTGTTATGTTAATGAATGAACCGAAAGTATTGTGTAACGTAAAGTGAAAGATAATGAATGAATGCATGCATTAACAAATGGATGAACATAAAAAGACTGGCAAGCAAATGTATGGAGGTCCATACCTAATGAAGGGTGTTAGCTCAACTGTGTGCGGGTTAGCTACCCCAGAAGGATGCATACTGGGGTACAATCCTTATGATTGACCATATGTATGGGATTCTTGCTGCTTGCCCTAGGTATTGGAGTCAGCTTCGTGCACAAGGTTCGAGGTCTATGAAAGACCTCAGGCCCAGTAACCCGCTTCGTGCACAATGTTCGGGGTATAGCATATGGCATTGATCCGGAATGAAAAAGAAAGAATAAATGGTGAATGTACTTGCCCTAGGTACTGGAGTCGGCTTCATGCACAATATTCGAGGTCTATGAAAGACCTCAGGCCCAGTTACCCGCTTCGTGCACAATGTTCGGGGTAATGTACATGTCACTAGATGCAATGAATGAACGAAGGTTAAAGAACATAATGGAAGATAATAATGATATTATCTGTATGTACGTATGATGTATGATCACGAACGAATGAAACGTATAGTATGGCTCTGAACGGAAATAAATAATGATTGTATGTATGTTTTATTATAAAACTAGAACTCACTCAGCAACGCTGACTTTTATACCTTTTCAGTTGGCAGGTAAACGTTGCTGAGGATGGCACGAGGCGGCTACTCAGCTCTTTTGGATGGCATTTTTTTGTTAATGTTTTTGCATTGTAATGCGAACGAATAATTTTTTGAAATGAACTCTTGTATTAACTTGCAAAAGCATTTGTAATGATGTAAAAAGCTAGTTTTATGTTTCCACTGCAATGTTTTATAAATGATTAAATGTAAAATATATGTTTTAGGTGCAATGATTTATCAGCTGTAATTGTCCCGGGAACGGGGCCTTACAAGAAATCATACTAGTACTAATAGATCCCACCTAGATTTGGACTCTCAAGAATTGTAGCCACGACGATTGTCAGTATACTGGTCCTCTTAAATCCATACACAAACTTTTGACACAGATTGGTGACAGTTTAGGGTTTGATTATTTCAACAAGCATTTGTGGATCCCACACTTATATGGTAATCAACATTCCTCAGGAGAGTTTTGAGCGGTCTCAGGGTAATTTTCAAGAAGACACTATTCTTAGAACTTTCAGAGAGAAGCCAAGCCTCAGGTCAGTGCCACCGCACAGCAGAGAGGCGGCAAACAACAATGAATTCTAGATTATTATTCTTATCCTCAGGTCAGTGCCACCGCACAGTAGAGAGGCACATAACCTATCTTCTTCTTTGAGTAATTTTATTTTTTTTGCACAGATCTCACCAACAACATAGGTTATTAGTTTGACTGCTTTTGCATTTTTTCCATGTGCTTTTGCTCATACTTTGGTCTTACGCACACATTCGTGGCGTTTATTTCGCTCGTCACCCCTTATTGGAATCTTGTTGATTATGTTAACCAGGGATAAGGTGTTACACACAGCTAGTCAAACATTTTAGTTTAATCTTGAAATCACCAATAAGGTCTATTCATCTATTGTGTTGAATCTACTGACATATCATCCGTGGTCTAGCAACCTCTACGTCTACTTTCTTTGTGTTACCTTAGTGGTACCTAGTTTTACTATCATATTTCCTTTTATATTGCTCAGACTATGCAGACTTATACTTCAAACTTCGCATCTTATTTTATTTAATCTTTTTTAAAAACCCAAGTGATTTGTACCTATGTACTATCATTTTCTAAAGTTATTGGACCGGTATCACACATATGATCGTATGTTTATAAGCAAGCCTCTCCTTCTCCCTCGTTTTTTGTTATATTACTACCTAAACTTATTCTCCCCCTAAAATTCTAAAATCGTAAAGGATTAGCATTTTTTAGGATTTTAATAGGCAAAGAAATAAAACTAATTTTAATTAAACAACTTAAAATTAAACAAATAAAATTAAAAATTTAAACATAAAAGAAAAATTACAATACGCATCGGACTACACATGGTCATCTTCAGGAATGACCTCACTTTTCTTTTTAACGCCATTGACCTCTAACAGATATAGAAAACGTGGTTTGTCAAAAGCCTTTGTATTGAGGTCAGCGCGTTGAAAATCAGTGTTTATTTTTACCACATCGATTAGGTTCTTTTCAAAACAATCACGTATAAAGTGATATTTAATTCCGATGTGTTTGGTCTTTGGATGTTGGATCGGGTTTTTAGTGACTGCAATTGTAGTAGAGTTATCAACAAAGATAGGAGTAGAAGAGAATTTCAAACTGTAATCCCACATTTGTTGTTTAATCCATATGATTTGTGAACAGCAACTTGCAGCAGCAACGTATTCGGCTTCACAGGTTGACAATGCAACTGAGGTCTGCTTATTACACTGCCAGGTTACTAATCTTCTCCCAAAGAACTAACACCCTGCTGAGATGGACTTGTAACTCATCTTGCAGCCGCCGTAATCCAAGCCGCTATACGCCGTAAGCTCAAAGTCATCGTCATGAGGATACCACAACCCTAGAGTTGGTGTACCCTTCAGATAACGAAATATCATTTTGAACCCAATGAGATAGTTAACCTTTGGCTTTGCCTAATATCGTGAACATAAACATGTAGCGTACATGATATCAAGTCTTGAGGCGGTGAGGTAAATAACAGATCCAATCATACCTTGGTACATAGTGGCATCAACCGAATCACCATTCTCGTCGGGTGCTACATCATGGTTTGTAGCAAGTGGAGTCCCAGCTGCAGAAGCATTCTCCATGTCAAACCGACTGAGGATATCTCCTACATACTTGGTCTGATGTAGGAAAATCCCTTTTGGTGTCTGATCCACCTGTAACCCGAGAAATAATTTCATCTCTCCCATGGCACTCATCTCAAACTCCGCCTTCATTACTGCTTCAAACTCTTGACATAATTCTTCGTTCTTGGAACCGAAGATTATGTCATCAACATAGATTTGTACTAGCAGTAAATCCCCATCTTTCTCCTTGATAACAATGTGCAGTCAATGACTCCTCTACGAAAACCGTGTTTCACAAGATGAGTCAAGAGTTTCTCATACCAGGCCCTCGGAGCTTGATGAAGCCCGTATAAAGCCTTTTCGAGTTTATAAACTCTGTCCTGATGATATGGATCCTCAAATCCCTCGGGTTGACTTACGTACACTGTCTCTCTAATTTCATCATGAAGGAAAGCACTCTTCATATCCAGTTGATAAACTTTAATCTCCATATAAGATGCATAGGCAAGGAAGATGTGGATTGCTTCCATTCTTGCCATGGGCGCAAACACTTCATTGTAGTCAATGCCCTCAACTTGTCAAAATCCTTGTACAACAAGTCGAGCCTTGTTTTGGATGATCACACCTTGGTAATCTTTCTTGCATTTCAAGACCCATTTTGTGCCAATTACCTTAGCTCCTTTAGGTCTATCCACGAGGGTCCATACACCCAACTTCTTGAACTGAAGAAGTTCTTCTTGCATGGCACTCACCTATGCCTCATCATTCAGGGCTTCACTAACATACTTTGGCTCAAACTGAGACACAAAGCAATGATATGCACCATCCTAAAGATATCCCTTTTCCATTACCGAGGCATAATCAGCTGAGTACAGCTGATTTCTTGTCCGAACTTCTGACCTCACATCCCAATGACATTATCCAAAGGATGATACACATTTAGGCGTGCTCTAGGGGTTGTTGGAACAACTACCTCAGAATCCAAATTATAAAATATCTGAGGCAGTAGGAGTCTGAGGTTCCGAAGATTCAGAAGCATCAACGTCAGATGCTTGTGGACTTGCGAGAATAGGAACCTATTCCTCCTAGTTGTTCTGATCAGTCTCCACAGCTTCTTCATCAGAGGAGGAGTCACAATCATCAAGTGTTCCCCTTGAGTTGTTAGATGATTGACCCTGTGAACCAGATGGTGTTGACTCTTGAGACGGTGTGTTCAAGACAACATACATCATCTTGGTTGCCAACTCGTCTTCAGAAGTGGAGAGAGGTATGTTGAAGGACTTGAAGAATCCATCATAGTCGAAGAAGTAAGCAGGCCCTTTTCCAGCAGGTGGTGTGGTGTATCTCCGAACATCAACGTTACACCACACTTCTACTTGACCCGTTGAGTTGTTGTAAACTCTCTTGTTCGGTATGTTGTATCCTAGAATGATCCCTTCATCAGCCTTCTCGCTGAATTTTCCCTCCTGAGTCTTCTTCAGCAGGGTGCACAGAGCGTCAAACGGCTCGAGATACTCTAAGTTAGGTTTACGTCGTTGTAATAACTTGTAGCATGTCTTTCCATGGCGTTTTACTATCAAAACTCTATTTAGTGTATAACATGCCTTTGCAACTGCCTCATTCCAGAATTGAATAGGCAGTTTCGAGTCTGCTAGCATAGTCTGTGTGGTCTCTATAAAGCTACGATTCTTCCGTTCAACAACACCGTTCATCTGAGGAGTGTAGGCAAAGGTAAATTGATGCACAATTCCCTTTTCCTTGCAGTAAGCTTCCATCCATTGATTCTTGAATTCGGTTCTGTTGTCTAAGCACACTTGACATACCTTCAGGTTGTATAGGGACTCTAGAGTAGTTACTAACTCTTTGAATGACTCAGATGTTTCTGATTTGGATTTTAGAAACATCACCCAAGTGAATCTTGAGTAGTCATCAGTAACTACATAGTAGTACAAGTCGCTTGCAATGCTTCTTGTACTAACTGCACCAAACAAATCCATGTGAAGAAGTTTAAGAGGAAGTTCGATAGAGTGAACTTTCTTTTCCTTAAGAGCCTTCTTCGTCTATTTGCCTTTCTTGCATGCAACACAGAAATCCAGAAGTTGGAAGTTTTTGACGTTAACTCCTCTCACTAGATCATTCTGGATCAAGTGATTCATCTTCCGTGGATTAATGTGTCCCATTCTCCTATGCTAGGAGATGGATTCCTTCTCAGTAGCTTTTGACAAGAAGCACTGAACTTCATGATCCGTTGTGGAGGCCTTTGATAGATCCAAGACATAAAGGTCCTTATATCTTGAGGCAGACATTAATACTTGATCCTCTGGGATTACGTAGTCCTTCTTCAGGACATAGCACTTCTTATTTTCAAACGCTACCTTAATGTCTTTATCACAAATTTGAGAACAGAAAGCAAGTTATTCTGAAATTGTTGGACATAGTTTACCTTGTCAAACTTCACTTTCTAATTTCCCACTTCCCCTTGAGCTGTGATGTACCCACCTTTGTTTCCAGCGAATGAAACATGCCCTCCTTTGATTTGTTTGACGTTTGATAAGAGAGCCATGTTCCCCGTCATGTGCCTGGATGCTCCGCTATCTACAATCCACGTGTTAGTTTCTGCACTATAGTGAACACCTTGCACATTCAATGAAAACATTAGTTCAGGGTAGGAACCCAAGCCTTTACTGGCTTGGGTCTCCCCGAGGCATCACATATCATAAACTCAATCCATTGACCTTTCGAGGGTGAGGGAAGCTCAGATCTCTGTTTGTTCTCATTTTCAGATACTGAGGAGGATTTTTCCTTCCATAAGCCAGATTTGTGTAAGGCCCATTTGTGATAAATAGATGACTGGATGATGGGTTGAACTTTGTGTTCCCTATCTCTTTTAGGAGGCGTCACTGAGTTCCCCTTCAAAGAGCTAGGTTTTGGTTCAGAAAGTTTAACTTTCTTCCTCGGTGTTTCATAATAAGGACAGTGAGACGCAATGTGTCCGTACTCTCCACAATTGTAGCAGGATCTGCTTTCTACTTTACGATTTATTTGTTTTCGTGGAGATGTAGGTGACACACGGGTGACCTTATCCTGTTTGGACCTAGACACTTCTTGGTTAGACAAATAGTCTAGTTTTACAAATTTAACTGCTTTACCCGGTTTTACATCTTTTACATTTTGTTTTCCTAGACTTTGACATGATTCACGTGATTTATTAACAATAATGTTCCTTTTAGGTTTAGATTTGACTTGGATTGAAACAGACTTAATGTTAATTTTTCAAACTCTTTTTCCAGGTTGACACAAGGCATTTTACCTTTTAACTTTGAAGTAGCTTCCTTTTGTTTGGCGCCAGATTTAGTTGATTTACTTGTGGAATCTGGGTCACTAACAAGAGGAGTGGACACCACATGTTCCTTGATGGGGTTATTATTAATTGGTTTACTTTTGGTGTTCATCAAGGTCTCAGGTGGTGGTGGAACTACTTTGTATCCCAATCCCTCCCCTTTATTTCTCTGTCTCACTAAGTGTTGGACAATATGAGATGAACTTGCCCAACTGTGTTGTTTTTGCTTTAACGAATTAACTTCTACTTCTAAAACTAATTTTTGCTTCATAGTGTCCTTCAGGGAGTTAAGATAGTACCTAATGTCATTTTTTTGGTTAAAGGCTACGACTTCTGTTTTCCTAAGCTGTTTGTTCAAAAGGTCTATCTTTTCTTTATAACTATGCTTATTTTGTTTTAAATCTCTGTTTGCCTCAGTGCATAGTTCTAGGTCCTTTACTAAGTTATTATTATGATCTAATAACCTAGCAAATTTAGAATCAATGCTTTCCCTAAATTTATTATAGTCAGAACAAGCATGATTATTAAACAACTGGTCAGTAGTACTTACCTGAGATGGTGGTGATGAATCAGCCATGAGTGCCGAGTTTGTTGTCTCGGGTTCTGGTGATTCTGACATTGTTGAAGATTCCACTTCTTCAGGAAAGTGGTTGACCACTGTTGCAGTGTCTTCAGAATTGGACATCGCGAGCTCTACTGCTATATCTCCCTCACTAGCGGAATCGTCATCTATGTCCTTCACGCTAGCTATGTTGGATTCTCCGTTGAGACAAACCGAAAGCTCTAGTCCTTTCCTTCATCCTCATTAGTAGTCAAGGCTTTAGGATCCTTGCTTGATGAAGTAAGACTGCTAGTGGGTTTCCCCTGACGATTGAATGTGGAGAAAGGATTCCTATTGGCAGTCTTCATTGGCTTCACGCACTCCCTTTTGAAGTGCCCTTTCTCACCACAGTTGAAACCGGTCACCTTTGATTTATCGAAGCCAAAGGTTGTGTCCTTAGTTGCAACCAAGTTCTGTCCGATCTTTTTGACAAACTTCTTAGCTCGTCGGACAGCACTCGCTAAGGCCCACATAATGTCCATCCGTTCCAACTCAGTCTTGTCCACCTGCTCGTAATCTTCATCAGCCAGGTGGCAGTTCCCTATCTTTCCATCAATTAGTCAATCATAAGAGTGGACTACCGCAGCTAAGAGGTCCATGTGTTCCTTGGCCACCTCAACAGTCATGTTACCGAAGTTATCGGTCTTCAATTTTCCTGCATTAACTTCAGGTATAATATACTGGGTACCAGACAACCTGACGTCTCAAAACCTGAAGTTGATGCTTGTGCTGGACCAGATGAGCTTGACACGAAGGCCATCTGCAGTGGTGCTCCAGATGTCTTGGCCTGAGGAGTCACGTTGTAAAGCGCTGGATCCTGATCATAGTTGGCCTTTTGGGCTCTATACTTCATCCTTAGTTCCTCCTCTCTCAGTTTCAAAATGAAGTCATTTATATCTAACTTCGAGAGCATCCCATTCTGTCTGAGATTAGAAACAAAGGAAGCCCATTTCTCTGGTAGTCCATCAGCAAAGTTGAATACTTTATCTTCCATCGACGTTGTTACTCCACGAGTGTGCATCTCACTTATCAAGTGGTAGAATCTGTCGATCACGTCATCCAGGCTTTCCTTTCCCATTGAAGAGAAGTTGTCAAACTCTTTCTTCAAACCTTTGGCCTTAATAGCCTTGAGTGAGGCATTCCTGTCATACCTCTTTTCCAATGCATCCCATAATTTCTTTGCTTGCGTATATTCCAAGTATTGATGGAAGATATCCTTCGGAATAGACTGGGTAAGCAAAGCATAGACTTTCTTCTCAGCATTGTGTTTTACCTTTTGTGCATCAGTCATGCCACTTAAAGTATGTTTGGCACCTCCAGCTCCTACTGGCATGTTGTACCCCGACTCTATAGCCTCCTACATATTTGTATCTACTCCATTTAAATAGATTTCAAAACGTTGCTTCCACTGTGGGTACTCATCTAACGTGATAAGCTTTGGGGGTTTATAATGATTACCCACTTCATTATCCAATAGTAGTAGGTTCTGTATACGTGTGTCTCTACCTACTGTGTATGCTGAAAACTAGTCCTCCATTTCACTTAACTTTAATTTTAAAACTAACTGTTTTATGTGTGCGAATGAAGGAAGGCGGTTGAACTATTCGGGCGATTGAACTATGCGGATGGTTCAATCGTGCAACTGAACTGATGCGGGTGGTTCAATCGTGCGACTGAACTAATATGGATGAGTCAGTTGGCCGAATGAACTAATGCGGTTGAACAGTCCGAATAGAGTTCTCAGTCGTACGAGTGGAAGTACAAATGAGTCCAATCATGCGTATGGGATATGCAAATGAGTTCAGTCGTGCAATTGAGTCAATCGTACGACAGAGGCTGCTGGAATTCGAAAATTTCTAGGTTTAACGTGGTTTGGCCGCAAAAACTCGAATTTTCACTAAGCCTAATTGCCGTATGCCGGAAAAAGTGAAATTTATGACCAGGAGACGTCTAAGACACCGTTTGACACAAAAAGATTGCGTTTTTAGTGAAAAACAATTTTTGTATAAAAAATGATTGAATCACATGCAATCAAGAGCCTAAGCTTGATACCACTTGTTAGAGATCGTGTACGGGACAATGTACTAACTGATTAACGTGTAAACCGAATCAAATAGTGCGGAATCCTATTTGATTGGTGCCCCAATCAATGAGAACACACGTAGAAATAATTATGTATTGAATCTAATGTTAAGAATCGATTAGGAATCGATCTACTGCGATCTATGAACTTGGAGTATGATCTTAGAGGTCTCTCGAGTATGATCTTAGAGGTCTCTGGACGGCTAGGGTACGTTTGGAGTCGAAGTGTGTTCAATGCTTACATTTTTCCACGAATTAGGTGGTATTTATAGGTTTAGGTTTCTCATTCGCGCGACTGAACGGTTAGCATGGTTTAGTCGTGTGACTGAGCCAAGCGGTTGATCCATCTGCACGACTGAGTGTTCAGTCGTGCGACTGAGTCATTAGCATGAAGTTGTTCAGACGTATGGACCATTTAGGCGCATGGATACTTAGTCGCATGGCCATTCGGGCGCATGACCACTGTTGGGGCGCATGGTCCATTCGGATACATGAGAACTTCATCTTACTGAGTTTGAACGTATTCAATATTATTACATTATTTATATTAGTTCAAACAACCACAAACCTATATATTCAATTAAATAAGCCTTAAACAACTCATTAATGAAATATTAAACATTATAATCACAACCAAACATTTACATTTCATTAAATACCCACGTATTACATAAGTGTAAGACATTAAAGTCATATTACATTAAGTTCCGAAACTAGGGACACATGTACCAACAAGTTATAAACAAAAATAGGAGTAGAAGAGAAATTCAAACCGTAGTTCTGCATTTGCTGTTGAATCCATATGATTTGTGAACAGCAACTTGCAGCAGCAACGTATTCGGCTTCACAAGTTGACAAAGCAACCGAGGTCTGCTTCTTACACTGCCAGGTCACTAATCTTCTCCCAAAGAATTGGCATCCCGCTGATGTAGACTTGTAGTTCATCTTGCAGCCACCGTAATTCGAGTCACTATACGCTGTTAGCTCGAAGTCATCGTCATGAGGATACCACAACCCAAGTGTTGGAGTACCCTTCAGATAACGGAAGATCCTTTTGACCCCTATCAGATTGTTGACTTTTGGCTTTGCCTGATATCTTCAACATAAACATGTCACGTACATGATATCAGGTCTTAAGGCAGTGAGGCACATGAGAGATCCAATCATTCCTCGGTACATGGTGGCATCGACCGGTCACCATTCTCGTCGGGTGCTACATCATGGTTTGTAGCAAGTGGAGTCCCAGCTGCGGAAGCATTCTCCATGTCAAACCGACTGAGGATATCTCCTACATACTTAGTTTGATGTAGGAAAATCCATTTTGGTGTCTGATCCACCTGTAACCCAAGAAAGAACTTCATCTCTCCCATGGCAGTCATTTCAAACTCAGCCTTCATTACTACTTCAAACTCTTTACATAGATTTTCGTTCTTTGAACCGAAGATTATGTCATCTACATAAATTGGGCAAGCAGTAAATCCCCATCCTTTTCTTTTATGAACAGTGTACAGTCAATGACACATCTACAAAAACCGTGTTTCACAGGGTGAGTCGAGAGTTTCTTATACTAGGCTCTAGGAGCTTGATGAAGCCCGTATAAAGCCTTGTCGAGTTTGTAAACTCAGTCCTGATGATATGGATCCTCAAATCCCTCAGGTTGACTGACGTACACTATCTCTTTGATTTCACCATGAAGGAATGCACTTTTCACATCAAGTTGATAAACTTTAATCTTCATGTACGATGTGTAGGCAAGGAAGATACGGATTGCTTCCATTCTTGCCACGGGTACAAACCCTTCATTGTAGTCTATGCCCTCGACTTGTCGAAATCCTTGAACAACAAGTCGAGCCTTGTTTCTAATGATCACACCTTGATCATCTTTCTTGCATCTCAAGACCCATTTTATGCCAATGACCTTAGCACCTTTTGGTCTATCCACCAGAGTCCATACACCTAGCTTCTTGAACTGAAGAAGTTCTTCTTGCATGGCACTACCCATGCCTCATCATTCAAGGCTTCACTAACATACTTTGGCTCAAACTGAGACACAAAGCAACGATATGCTCCATCCTGAAGGTAACCTTTTTCCATCAATGAGTCATAATCAGCTGAATATAACTAATTTCTGGTCTGAACTCCTGGTCTCACATCCCCAATGACATTATCCAAAGGATGATAGACATTTAGGCGTGATCTAGGAGTGGTTGGAACAACTACCTCAGAATCTAGATTTTGAACATTTGGTTTAGTATCTGAGGTAGTAGGAGTCTGAGGTTCTGAAGACTTAGAGGCCTCAATGTCAGATGCTTATGGACTTGTAGTAGGAGGGACTTGTTGCTCCTGGTCGTTCAGATCAGTATCCACAGCTTCTTCATCAGAGGAAGATTCACTATCTTCAAGTGTTCCCCCTGAGTTGGTAGAAGAATCACCTTGTAAGTCAGATGATGTAGATTCTTGAGATCATGTGTTTGGAACATCATACATCATCTTTGTTGCTAATTCATCATGAGAAGTGGAGAGTGGTATGTTGAAGGACTTGAAGAGTCCATCATATTCGAAAAAGAAGGCGGGTCCTTTTCCAGCAGGTGGTGTGGTGTATCTCTGAACTTCCACATTACACCACACTTCTACCTAACCCGTTGAGTTGTTGTAAACCCTCTTGTTTGGTATGTTGTATCCTAGAAAGATACCTTCATCAGCCTTCTCATTGAATTTTCTCTCCTGAGTCTTCTTCAATAGGGTGCACGGAGCGCCAAACGGCTCGAGATACTCTGGATTGGGTTTACGTCATTGTAGTAACTCGTAACACGTCTTTCCATGGCATTTAACTACCAGAACTCAATTAGTGTATAACACGCATTTGCAACTACTTCATTCCAAAATTGGATAGGCTGTTTTGAGTCTGCTAGCATCGTCCATGCCGTCTCTATCAAGCTGCGATTCTTCCTTTCCGCAATGTCGTTCATCTGAGGAGTGTAGGTAAAAGTGAACTGATGCACAATTCCCTTTTCCTTGCACTAAGCCTCCATCCATTGATTCTTGAACTCGGTTCCGTTATCTGAGCGCACTTGACGTACTTTCAACTTGTATAGTGACTCCATGGTAGTTACTAATTCCTTGAATGACTCAAATGTTTCTGATTTAGATTTCAGAAACATCACCCAAGTGAGTCTTAAGTAGTCATCGGTAACTACATAGCAGTACAAGTCGGCTGCGATGCTTCTTGTATTGATTGGACCAAACCAATCCATGTGAAGAAGTTCAAGAGGAAGTTCGATGGAATGAACTTTCTTTTTCTTATGAGACTTCTTCGTCTGTTTGCCCTTCTTGCACGCAACACAGAAATCTGGAAGTTGGAAGTTTTTGGCGTTAACTCCTCTCACTAGATCATTCTGGATCAAGTGATTCATCTTCTGTGGATTAATGTATCCTATTCTCCTATGCCAGGAGATGGAATCCTTCTTAATAGATTTTGACAAGAAGTACTAAACATCATGATCTGTTGTGGTGGCCTTTGATAGATCCAAGATATAAAGGTCCTTATATCTTGAGGTAGACATTAAGACTTGATCCTCCGGGATGACATAGTCCTTTTTTAGGACATAGCACTTCTTTTTGTCAAATACTACCTTAAAATCTTTATCACAAATTTGAGAAACAAAAATGAAATTATTTTGAAGTTGTTGAACATAATTTACCTTGTCAAACTTCACTTTCTGATTACCTACTTCCCCTTGAGCTATGATGTACCCACCTTTGTTTCCTGCAAACAAAACGTGACCTCCTTTTATCTATTTGACGTTTGATAAGAGAGCCTTGTTCCCCGTTATATGCATGGATGCTTCGTTGTCTATAATCCATGTGTTGGTTTTACCACAATAGCGAACACCCTGCACATTCAATTTGAAAACATTAGTTCAGGTTAGGGACCCAAGCCTTCACTGGCTTGGGTTTCCCAGAGGCATCACACATCATAAATGTAACCCATTGACCATTTGAGGGTGAGGGAAGCATAGATGTCTACTTGTTCTCACTATCAGACAATGATGTTGATTTTTCCTTCCATAAGCCAGCTTTGTGTAATGTCTGTTTGTGATAAACAGACGACTGGCTAATGTGTTGAACTTTAGGTTCACTATCCCTTTTAGGTGGCGTCACTGAGTTCCTCTTAATAGGGCTAGGTTTTTGTTCACGAAGTTCAACTTTCCTCCTCGGTGTCTGATAGTAAGGACAATGAGACGCAATGTGTCCATACTCTCCACAACTATAGCATGATCTACTTTCGACTTTACAATTTAACTATTTTTATGGAGTGTATGTGACACCCGGGTGACCTTACTCTGTTTGGGTTTTGACTCTGCTTGTTTAGATGTTTTGTCTGGTTTAACAAAGTTAATTGCTTTAACATTTTTAACATCTTTTTCTTTTCTATTTTCTAGACTTTGACATGATGCACATGATTGGTTAACATTACTGGTCTTTTTAGATTCAGATTTGACAGTTGTTGAACCAGACTTTATACTAACCTTTTCAAACTCTTTGTCCAGATTAACACAAGGCATTTCACCTTTTGCCTTTGAAGTGGCCTCCTTTTGTTTAGTACCAGATTCATTTGATGTACATGTGGAATTTGGATCACTTACAAGAGGAGTGGACACCACATGATCCTTGATTGGATTGTTATTAATTGGTTTACTTTTAGTTTCATCAAGGTCTCAAGAGGTGGTGGAACCACTTTATAACCCAATCCCTCCCCGTTGTTACGCTCTCTCACTAAGTGTTGGACTATATGTGAAGAACTAGTCCAACTATACAGTTTTTATTTTAAGAAATTAACTTCTACTTCTAAAACTGCCTTTTGTTTCTTAGTTTTCTCTAGGGAGTTTAGATAGTACCTAATGTCATTAGCTTGGTTAAAGGCTACTACTTTAGTTTCCCTTAGTTGTTTGTTCAAAAGGTCTATCTTTTCTTTGTAAGTATGCTTATTTTTTTTAGAACTTTGTTAGCTTCAGTGCATAGTTCCAAGTCCTTTACTAAGTTATTATTATGATCTAATAACCTAGAAAATTTTAAATCAAAGCTTTCCCTAAATTTATTACAGTCAGAGCAAGCATGATTATTAAAAAGTTGGTCAGTAGTACTTACCTGAGAGGGTTCTGATGAATCAGCCATCAATACAGAGTCAGGTGTTTCTGGTGTTGGTGATTCTGACGTTGTTACAGTTTTCCCATCTTCAGGAAGGTAGTTGATCACTGGTGCAGTCTCTTCTAAGTTTGACATCACAAGTTCGACTGCAATATCTCCTTCACTAGCAGAGTCATCATCTATATCCTCCACACTAGCGATATTGGATTCTCCCGATGAGACAAACCTAAAGCTCCAGTCCTATCCTTCATCATCATGAGCAGTCAAGGCTTTGGGATCCTTGCTTGGTGAAGTAGGACTGCTAGTGGGTTTATCCTGACGATTGAAGGAGAAGAAAGGATTCCCATTGCCAGTCGTCTTTGGCTTCACGCACTCCTTTTTGAAGCGCCCTTTCTCACCACAGTTGAAACAGGTCACCTTGGTCTTATTGAAACCGAAGGTAGTGTCCTTAGTTGCAACCAAATTTTGTCCAGTCTTTTTGACAAACTTCTTAGCTCTCCGGACAGCACTTGCTAAGGCCCACATTATATCCATCTGTTCCAGATCTGTCTCGTCCACCTGCTTGTAATCCTCATCAGCCAGATGACAGTTCCCAATTTTACCAGCAATTAGTCCATCATAAGAGTGGACTACCACAGCTAAGAGATCCATGTGCTCTTTGGCTACCTCAACTGTCACATTACTGAAATTCTCGGTCTTTAGCTTTGCTGCATTGGCTTCAGGTACAATGTGTTGGGTACCAGATGACCCTGACGTTTCTGACCCTGAAGTAGAGGCTTGAGAAGGACCAACCGAGCTTGATACAAAAGTTTTCTGAAGAGGTGCTCCAGATGTTTTGGCTTGAGGAGTCGCGTTGTACACCGGTGGGTTCTGATCATAGGAAGACTTTTGTGCTCTATACTTCATCCTTAGCTCTTCTTCTCTCAGCTTCAGAATGAAGTCATTGATATCTAATTTCGTTAGCTTACCATTCTGTCTGAGATTGGAGACAAATGAAACCCATTTCTCTGGCAGCCCATCTACAAAGTTAGACACTTTGTCCTCATTGACGTCGATACTCTATGAGTGTGCATCTCACTCATCAAGTGGTAGAACCTATCGATAACATCATCTAGGCTTTCTTTTCCCATCGAGGAGAAGTTGTCAAACTCCTTCCTTAAAGCCTTAGCCTTCATGGCCTTCAATGATGCGTTTCCATCATACCTTTTCTCCAATGCATCCTATAGTTTCTTTGCTTGTGTACATTTCGAGAATTGATGGAAAATGTCCTTCGAAACTGACTATGTAAGCAAAGCATAGACTTTATTTTCAGCATTGTATTTGACCTTTTGTCCATCAATCATGCCACCAATTATGAGTTTGACACCATCAGCTACTACTAGTATGTTGTACCCCATCTCTATAGATTCCCACAGATGGGATCTACTCCATTAAGTAGATCTCAAAACGTTGTTTACATTGTGGGTATTTGTCTAACGTGATTAGCTTTAGGGGTTTGTTGTGATTTCCCACTTCATTCTGTAGTAGCAGTATGTTTTGAATACGTGAGTCTCTCCTTGCTGTGAATGCTGAGTATTGGTCCTCCATTGCTATAAACTTTAACTTTAAACCAAATTTTTGTATTAGTGCGAATGAAGGTGTGCGATTGGGCTATTCGGGCGATTGACCTATGCGGATGGTTCAATCGTGCGACTAAACTAATGCGGATGACTCAGTCGGGCGAATGAACTAATGCGGTTGAACAATGCGAATAGACTTCTCAGTAGTACGAATGGAAGTACGAATGAGTCCAATCGTGCATATGGGGAATGCGTATGAACGCAGTCGTGCGATTGAGTCAATCGTGCGACTGAACCTGCTGGATTTCGAAAATTCGTAGGTTTAAGGTGTTTGAACGCAAAAACATGAATTTTTTGCTAACCCTAATTGCCGTATGCCAGAAAAACTAAACTTTACGATCAGGAGACGTCTAAAACCCAATTTGACAAAAAAGGTTGTGTTTTTTAGTGTAATAACACAATTTATATATCAAAACGATTGAATCACACATAAATCTAGAGCCAAAGCTCTGATACCACTTGTTAGGATCGTGTACTGGACGAATACTATTAGATTTACGTGTATACCGAATCAAATAGTGCGGAATCCTATTTGATTGGCGATCCAATCAGTGAGAATGCACGTAGAATCAATTAAAAAATGAATCTAAAGGTCAACAACGATTAGCAATTGATCTACTGTGATCTTTGAAGTCGGAACAGGTTACTAGAGGTCTCTAGATGGCTAGGGTACGTGTAGGTATTGAATTATTCAAAGTGTCTCACTTTTCCACGATTTAAGTGGTATTTATAGGTTGGCTTTTCCATTCGTGCGACTTATCCATTCGCATGGTTTAGTCGTGCGATTGAAGCATGCGGTTGATCCATCCGCATGACTGAGTGTTCAATCGTGCGACTGAGTAAATCTCATGTTACAATCATGCGACTGGTCCAGTCTCCTGATTCATTCGTACAACTGGTTTATTAGCATGAAGTTGTTCATGTGTATGGTCCATTAGCATGGGCCAATCGCATGAGAACTTCATATGATTAAGTTTGAATATGTTTTATAATCATTATTTCACTTTGATCTATTCAAACAACCACAAACCTATATAGTTAGTTCAGTAAGCGTTATTACATACCAAGCAATGAAATATTCAACATTATAAGCACAACCACACATTGTATTTCATTAAGTACCCGTTCAATTACATATGCGTAAGATAATAAAGACATATTACATTAAGTTCAGAAACTAGGGACACATGTATGCATATATATATATATATATATATATATATATATATATATATATATATATATATATATATATATATATATTATATATATATATATATATATATATATATATATATATATATATATATATATTATGTTACACATAAAAGTCCACTAATATTTATTAAACTATTTTAACTCTAACTAAATAGTTTTTATTTAATATAAAGTCATTTTTTTAAACATATAGCTTTCTAACCGCTATATCTAAAAAATCCATCATAATGTATTATTCATCTCATTCATCTTTAACTTTTTTTAAAACCCTAAATGACATATCGATGTGATTATATTTTTGATCACGTTTATAGTACTCATTTTGTTCCATTAAGATGACTCGACACATAAAGATGTTAATTAGAGCCCTTAATTTACCGAGAAATTAACATATACAATCATCCGTTTAATTCTTTGTTTGTGTTATTTGATTTTTTTAGTGTAAATTTTACTTTTAGTATATTTAATTCTTAGTTTGTGTGAATTAAAAATGAATCATTTAGATTTCATTTTTAGTTAAAATGATAGCATACTTAAAGATAATATCACAAAATCATAACTCGAAACTAATGATTGTTGAATAAAATTAGCATCCAAAACTTAATCTATGGAAATAAAAATACTTCAATCGTGTGAAAGACTGAACAAAAATTTTCAACTGATAAATAAAAGAAATTGATCATATTATTATTCGTAGACATGAAAAAAAAATTTTAATAAAAATTGTGTTGGTTGTAAAAATTAAAAAAGACTACATGAAGTTTCTAAAAAAAGTTAAATAGTGTTTGCAAGAATAATCAACAATCTTTGAAGGAGTAAAAACATAAGTCAATCACAAATAAATAACAAAAGAGTAAGTAAAAAGTAAGTACATAAAATAAAACAATTAAAATAATTTTAAAATGATAAAAGTAATCATTCTAATCAAATAAATGAAAACAAATAAATTTTATTAAATGTAATAGGCTTTTATATAACCATAACCCAAACTATTTATCATAGTTGAAATTCTTTTACGAAAATGATATTAAAATCTTTATACCATAAGTCAAACTATTTAGCACACTTAAAAATTTTATACTAAAACGGTATTAAAATCTTTATAACATAAGTCAAACTATTTTTAAAATTCTTTTAAACCAAAATGGTAATAAAAAAGTAAAAGTGAAATAATCCTGATTACTAGTCTAAATTATATAACATGAAAAAAAATTTATTTTTAACCCTCTTATTTGTATTCATACAATTAGAAAAGTAGATAAATAATTTTATAAACAAAAATTATATATATATTAAATTAAAAATCTATTAATAAAAGTATATTTTATAAAAATATCAAAAATAATTATTAAGTAATAATATTTAAGATTATAAAATAAAAAAGTGTATTAAAAAAAGTAAATAAAATAAAAACATAAAGATAAAAAAAAGTAGTAAAAAGTTATAGATTTCGTCCTTTAAGCAATAAGGGTAAAATGGTCATTTACACAAAACTAATAGAAAAAGTTAACTTTTGTTAGTTAAAAGAATATAAAGCGTGATAAGTTTTCAAATAAAGGATGCTCAGTATAATTATGAAAGTATAAGGACAAGATCTATAATTTCAAACATACTTAAAGGATAAAATTTGTAATTTACTCTATTTTATATAATCTTATACACTAAACAAAATAAAATATGATCTCTTACCGTAAAACAATATCTAATCTAAAACATCATATAAGGTGTTTTCTTGTCATCGAACAACACATAATGCACCCTCTTAGCGTAAAACAACACAAAACATTATGTTTTACCTTAAACTAGAACATAGCATGTTTTTCTACCATAAAACAACACAATATGTGTTGTTTAACCCTAAAACAACACATAACATGTTGTCTTAACGTTAAATTGCACAAAATCGTTGTCTTATGACAAAACAATACATAATGTGTTGCTTTTATTATTAAACAACATGTTTTCGTAACATCAATTTTTTTACTAAAAATAATATTGCAATACTATACTCAGTTAAAGAGGATAAAACATTTCATTTAATAGTGCAATTAGTTTTAAAATATAATATCGTATAAAAAAGTTAAAAAGTTAAAAACATTTAAATAAAGTGGAGGAATTTGAAAAAAATCAACAAAAATGTTTTTTTTCCGTACTACTTTTCTTACCACTTTTATGCTTAAAAATTAATCTCAACCATTGATTCAAGAAATAGAAGGCTAAGATTTTTTCAAGCTTTATAGGCATATATAATTTTATTTTTACCAACCCCTATACATACATATATATATATATATAATTGTGTGTATGTACATGTATATGTGTGTTTATGTGTGTTTAGGAAGGAAACCGGATTCAAGGTAAGAATTCTCTATTTTGGGTAGTTCTTGGCCGGCCTATGCCTCAGTTACATGCTTATGTGTGTTTATGTGCGTTTAGGTTTGTGTTTTGCTAGGTTTTAGGTGTTTAAACACAATTGCAAACGGGTTTAAAGGAAGTCATACCTAAGGCTGCTAAGGTGAGTTCTAAAATCCCCTTTCTATATGTTTTAACTGATTTTAGGGTGGAAATACATGTGTGAATATTTTTATTATTGTGGGTGTTATACCAGAGTGTGTCTGTGTGTGTGTGTGTGTGTGTTTGTGATGCAGGTGGGTTATGATTTTGGGTGTTCTTGATGTATTGATTATGCCATGTTCTTGTTATGATGCTTAGAATGTAAGAAATAAGCTTAGAACATGTTAAAAAGATGATTCGGACTGAATTAGAATGCTTTGAGGTGGATTAGTTGCTCATGCGCCGAACAGTGGCCCATGCGCCCGAACAGTGGCCCATGCGCCTAACTGCCTAGATGCCTAAGTGTTGGCCATGTGCCCGTATAATACCCATGCGCCTAGAAATTTCCCATGCGCTGAAGTGTTCCCCAATGCGCCCCGAAGGCCATACACCTGCGTAGTGCCCATGCACCTAGGACTTAGAATTATTTTTTGAATTTGGGGGAAATACATGATGCATGATGCATGCATGCATGCATGCATCCATGCATGCATCCATCCATGCATACATGCATCCATACATGCATCCATACATCCATACATACATACATACAACCATACATACATGCATACAACCATACATACATGCATACATACACACATACATACACACACACACATACACACATACATACACACATACGTACACACATACGTAGACACATATGTACACACATACGTACACACATACGTACACACATACGTACACACATACGTACACACATACGTACACACATACGTACACACATTCGTACACACATACGTACACACATACGTACACACATACGTACACACATACGTACACACATACGTACACACAAACGTACACACCTACTAACACACATACGTACGTACATACACACGTACATACACACGTACATACGTACGTACATACACACGTACATACACACGTACATACACACGTACATACGTACGTACATACACACGTACATACACACGTACATACGTACGTACACACATACGTACAAACATACGTACACACATACGTACACACATACGTACACACATACGTACACACATACGTACACACATACGTACACACATACGTACACACATACGTACACACCTACTAACACACATACGTACGTACATACACACGTACATACACACGTACATACGTACGTACATACACACATACATACACACATACATACATACATACATACATACATACATACATACATACATACATACAAACATACATACATACAAACATACAAACATACATCCATAACATACATACGTACGTACATACGTACCTACGTACGTACCTACGTACGTACCTACGTACGTACCTACGTACGTACCTACGTACGTACCTACGTACGTACCTACGTACGTACCTACGTACGTACCTACGTACGTACCTACGTACGTACCTACGTACGTACCTACGTACGTACCTACGTACGTACCTACGTACGTACCTACGTACGTACCTACGTACGTACCTACTTACGTACCTACGTACGTACATACGTACGTACCTACGTACGTACATACGTACGTACATACATGTCACACCCCCGCTAACAACAGAAACACGGGGGCGTAACGAGACGGAATCGTCATAACACATGGTAAATGATAGAGATGCAATATATTAAATGATAACAAGCATGTGATGATGACACCCGATTACAAGGGGACTTGTGTCGTGTTTAGTTAGTGTCCACGAAAACATAGCCATAAGCATAAGCAACCAAATGATCACACAAATACGAATATCAACATTGTAATGTATTTTTCCCACAACCCGGGAACAAGTAGCAAAAGAGTAATATTGTTCGAAACAGACTACATCAAATGTTTTCAAAATGACAAGTTTAGCCCGAAAATGCATCCTAGGGTCTCCATTAAGGCAGCATACCTAGATCTTCAGCTAGCATGATCACCAGAAAATATATGCTCAAATGGTCAACAAAATTGTTGGTGAGCTTGCAGCTTTAAAATATAAATAAGTATTGATGCTGTATAAAGTTGTTGCACAATACCATGCATACAGTTATAAGTAAGCAAAATCACATGACAAGAGCTTTACAACCAATCCTAACGACGTACACAAAGAATCTTGTCGGAATATATTCACCCAAGGCCCGTTCCTGACATCTGTTGGTACTAACTAGTATACCAACACGAGGGTGGGGGTGTCAACCCAAGTAGTACTACCAATACCTATCCGTTGGTTCCCACACCGGAATTAAATGGTTGTAAGAAAGAACCACAAAGCAGACTCAAGCATGTATGTATCAGATAAGTACTCACAAAATAGTAGCACGTTGATTCCAAGTATGTAAATTGTATGTATGTTGTACAGCATGAAAACGGGTGAGCATACTTTTCCCCCAAGTTTGTAAATGATTGAAAAGTTGTATAAGCATAAAAAGGGGTCACGAAACTCACATGTTAAGTGGTAAGTATAAAGGGTCAAGTTCCCAACGGTTGAATGCGATGAACAGTCAAACACCTATTGACAGTTATTGTTTAGCATAAATGATATGTATAATGCAAGTAGTAATGTTTGTTCGGTTCGGGTTGTATCGGTTCGGTCATGGGTAACACACACACAAACGGACACATGTACCAGACCTTTTGTAGATCTAAGTATTAAAAGTAGCCTTCATTGCTAATGACATCCATATAAAGATCCCATTGTTATAAAAGATGGTACTTGTTAAATATTTGTAGTCCCAAATGGGTTGTCGATAATTGTAAAATGTTATGTTGATTTAAATCGAAATAGTATGTGCCTGTTGATAGCGTTGACTTTATCTTTATGGTCAAGCAATGACACTTTTACTGATGTTACCTTATCATCATCAGACGTTGAAGAACGGAATTCACCCACACAACAGGACCAGACGCTCGACTCAACCTTCATTCGTACGACTGGCATTCAGTCGTAGCACACAACACCCAATCGCACGACTTAACCTCCATACGCACGAATCAACCTTCATTCGTACGAATTAGCTTCATTCGTACGACTGAACCTTCATTCGTACGATTGGCCTTCAGTCGTGCGATACACGCACAGTCGCATGCATTCATTCGGTTGTAGGACTCAATCGCACACCACATTCATCCGCATTGACTCAATCGCACGCCACATTCATCCGCATTGACTCAATCGCACACCACATTCATCCGCATTGACTTAATCGCACCCCACATTCATCCGCATTGACTCAATCGCACACAAGACTTGATCGGAAGACTCAGTCGCATGACTCAGTCGCACGGCTCAATCGCATGATAGACCCAGTCGCCTGAACTGCAGGTTCGCGACTGCTGAAGTGCAGAGCAGCCGTCGGCCGCCCTGAGCATAGGTTTTACACAACATGGACTTCCAGAATCACACCACAAACACACACAAACAAGAAGCACATGTAGAAATTCATCACACACATCCACACAACCTCTTGTGTTCGGGTTGACCCGAACACCCGAAACCCTAGAAATGGGCAGCAGTAAAACGAGCAAGAAATGGACAACCAAGGTCGTCTACTTGCAAGGATGGAGTAGACTAGGTTGTAGATGACGTCTAGACGATGAAAACGAGACCAAATGGAGCATTTTTGGTGCAAAAGTGAAGAAGATGGGTGGTGAAGAAGAAAATGAAGGAGAAGTAAAGAAGATGAAGAAAATGGCTGGGAAAGGGGTTTTTATACCCATCCCAAGTTCGCAAAATGTCAATTTTAGTCCCTGCACTTAGCCCCCGAGTTTCCAAAGTTTGTTTCGGTTGAAAACGTCTTTAGGCGTGTTTGTTATATTAAGGTTAAAGGTGTGTTTAATGGTAATTGATGGCTTAAAATAGTTTTATTAATGACAATGGTTATAATTAAAATTGATATATTTGGTGATAATGGTGATGAAATTTATAAAAGGTTTAGGCTTAGCACACGTTCACGGAGGAAGTACAGGCACAAGGGTAATAAAGCAAACATGATTTCTTATAACAGGAGTTCATGAAGAAGAGGAAGAATAATTAAAAATAAATCAATGGTTAATTATGTTGTTCGACGGACCTTAAGGTGACGGATGTCACAGTATCCCCCAGTTGAGAGAATTTCGTCCCGAAATTCAGCTGGAGTTAGGTCCAAGAGTGTCATCCACGAATAGGTATGGATATTTAAGTTTCATCTGATCTTCCCGTTCCCATGTAAACTCTGGCCCTCGCTTTGAATTCCACCTCACACGAACATTTGGTATTCTACCGCGCTTCAACTGTTTGACCTCTCGATCCATGATCTCAATGGGTTCCTCAATAAAATGAAGCTTCTCGTCGATTTTGATATCCTCAATTGGTACATGAAGTGATTCGTCAGCCAAAAAGTTCTTGAGGTTCGACACATGGAAAGTATCATGCACACCGTTGAGTTCTTGTGGGAACCCTAATCGGTACGCCACTAGACCAATCCTTTCCGTAATCTTGAATGGTCCAACGTAACTTGGGGCTAACTTCCCTTTCTTTCCAAACCGAACTATTCCTTTCCAAGGAGAGACTTTGAGTAACACTTGATCCCCAACGTTAAATTCTAGAGGCTTCCGACGGTTGTCGGCATAGGTCTTTTGGCGGTCTCTAGCGGCCTTCATTCTATCTTTGATTTGGATGATCTTGTCGGTTGTTTCCTGAATGATCTCTGGGCCTGTTAACTGACTTTCACCAATCTCAGCCCAACACACGGGTGATCTGCATTTCCTTCAATACAACGCTTCGAACGAAGCACACCCAATGCTGGTATGGTAGCTATTATTGTAAGAGAACCCAATCAACGGTAGATGAGTGTCCCAACTACCACCATAGTCGATTACACACGCTCTCAGCATGTCTTCTAGCGTTTGTATAGTTCGTTCACTTTGGCCATCTGTTTGAGGGTGATAGGCGGTACTCATGTCTAATCAAGTGCCCATCGCTTCTGTAGTGTCTGCCAAAATCGTGAAGTGAATCGGCCGTCACGGTCAGATATGATTGACACCGACACTCCGTGTCTTGTCACGACCTCTTTTATGCACAATCTTGCCAACTTGTCCATTTTGTAGTCTTCTCGAATTGGCAAGAAATGTGCTGATTTCGTCATTCAATCCACTACGACCCATATCGAGTCATGCCCGTTGCTCGCTCGAGGGATTTTGGTAATGAAATCCATAGCTATGTTCTCCCATTTCCACTCGGGAATCTGTTGGACCAAAAGAACCAATGAGCCTGATCAGAAAAACCTCTAAGTCCCACAGACATCACAACAACTGCTGAAGACTTGATCAGCTGTTTGACAAAGTCTGAAAACTGCAACAGCTGAAGAACTAAAGTACTGAAGACTTCAAAAGCTGAAGACCAAAGTACTGAAGAACAACAGCTGAAGATCTAAAGTGCTGAAGACTTCAACAGCTGAAGACCAAAGTACTGAAGAACAACAGTTGAAGATCTAAAGTGCTGAAGACTTCAACAGCTGAAGACTAAAGTACTGAAGAACAACAGCTGAAGATCTAAAGACTGAAGACATCAGCTGATGACAACAGCTGAAGTTCAAGTACAAGTACTGAAGCTTCAGAGTTTGTTACAACAGCTGAAGAAGCATTCTTCAGTTGTTGTGATGGTTTACTTTCAGTAGTTTTCTTTTGTTTCAGTATTTGTAAAACAACTGAAGAGCATGTTCTTCAGTTGTTATAGTCTCAGTAGTTTCTTTTCAGTAGTTGTAATAATAGTTAGCACTTAGCATTTTTGTAAGAAGATGTCAGCTGTTTGACATCTTCAGTGGTTGTGTTAACTATCAGTAGTTTGTATAAATTCTGTTAGATGTCACTATCAAGTGACATCAGGAGACGTCACATCTCTTATATAAGAGGTGTTGACCTAATTGTAATTGTGACATTCCGTTACCACGAAAGCGAATATTGAATGAAATATTATTTGCAGAATTCTCTGTCTATAACCGTATTGTTCTTACATTGAATATCTCTTTTGTTCTTGTGAATTGGCTAATTCATTGTTAGAATTTCGCTGCTATACTCTCTAATCAATCAAACGTAGATCACTGATCCTAACAAGTGGTATCAGAGCTGGTTAATCATTGATCGATCTAACAATTGATCATTGAAACTGCTAATTGATATCTATGTTTGATTGAATTAGCATATTTGCAAGAACTCGTTATAGATTATTGAATTTCTGTCGCTTTCGTTCATTCATTTTGAGATCTCTCTTGGTTCAATTTGGTTGTTGTGTTTTGTTCTAAATCTGTTATAGCTTAATTGAATTTGATTGAATCTGAGATGACTACTCCTTCTAATGATCCTCACAATACCGGTTCCTCAACCAAGCCTCCGATACTGGTTAGGACCGAGTATAACATATGGCAGTGAAGAATGCTTCATCACCTGTCTGTTAACAGTTCAGGTTGTTGGACATCTATGGTACATGGACCACATAAGCCTATGGTGAACAATCCGGAAACCAATCAAATGGTTCCGAAGAAGAAGGAACAATACTCTGATGAAGATCGGAAACTGTTTGAGATTGATGCTAAAGCCCAAGGAATTCTGGCCATGGCACTGCCTAATGAAATCTATTCAGGGCTTATGCATCATGAAACTGCTCATGACCTCTGGAATGCACTGAAGGAACAATTCGGTGGCACAGATGAGGTCTTAGCAAACACAGAGAAATCCTCGCCCAACAATATGAGACATTCTCTCATAGAAAGGGTGAGACACTGACTCAACAGTTTGAGCGTTTTTCCTCCTTGATCTCTGAGCTGAAAATGGTGAAACAGGAATACACCAACAGCCAGATGAATAACAGATTCCTCAGATCACTGCCTGAGAGATAGGACACATACACTATTGTCCTACGCTCCAGTGCAAATCTGGATAGCCTATCTCTCACCCAACTTCATGGGAAACTGCTTACATTCGAAAGAGAGATAGAGCAGAAAAGGAAACTGTCCTCATCAAGAAAGCTCGCTGATGACTTTGTACTAGGGAATACTGCCTTGGTTGGTCATGAGTCAGAATATGCTGCATCTGAAAGCAATTATGATGAGCATATTGATTTCTCTTCAAATGGTTCTGATCATGCATTTGTTGGTATTGATAGTCATTCTGGCAGTAATAGTGACAATCTATGCTTCATCATGGATGATTTGAAAGGAATAGCTGATGATGATCTAGAAGAGATGGATATTCTGAGCCAAATCGCATTGATTAATATCAGATCTCAAAAGTTCTACAAGAGAACTGGCAGGATATTTCCTGGACTCTCTGGCAAAACCAAAGTTGGTTTTGACAAGAGTAAGTTGAGGTGTCACAAATGCCAAAGGCTGGGACACTTTGCAAGAGAGTGTAGATCAACTGGATCTAACTCTTCTGCACCCTTTGTGACTTTTCCTAGTACTAGTCCACAAAACAGAGGGAAACATCCTGCTGGTTCTCGTCATCATTCACACCCTATATCTCCTGTATACTTTGTCCCCTAGGGTCCAATGTCATATCCTTTTCCCTGCTATTACTTGCCTCAGTCAAATCCGGTTCAAGCTCCTATTGCACAACAATCACAAGCATTGCCTGAACCTCAACCTTCCCAATCTTATCAACAAACTCAACCTCAACAACACAACTTCTTCACCCCAGGAGTTGTTGACTGGAGCAGTTTACCAGATGATTTGTCTGGTCATGAACAACTGTTCTCTGGTGCTGGTCAACATGGTGGTGACAGTCCCTTTGGAAATCTAGCTCTTATGGCTTTGGAGTCTGCTGATACTTTGTCCTCTAATGCTTCTACACCAAAGGTATCACAGGTATCCTCTGAGGCAAAAGCCAAACTATGTTCTGAATCATGCATAGCCGCATTTGCATCTATTAGAGAAGCAGATGTAGCTTTAATTAACAAGAACATTAAGCTAGAACAAACAATTTCCAAAAGCAAATCTGAATTTGAGTCTGTGCTTAATGATAAGAATGATGAGATTTACAAACTTAAATGTCAAATCACTGATGATAAGGCTAGGGAAGAGATACTTCTAGAGAAGTATAGAGAGCTCAAGGAAACTCTTGCAACTACCCAGGTAGAGTGTGATCGATGGGTAAACTCTTGCAAGGGTTTTGAAATGCTTCTTAGTAAGCAATCTGCTTCCAATGTGAAGTTTGGCATTGGTTATAATCACACTGCTCCACCTACAGATTTTCCTCCCACAGCAAAGGTAAAATCTGATGGTGAAAGCAATAACCAATCCTTTTCATCATGTGATCTACTTTCTGAAACAGCATCATCAGAAGTAGAAGTCAGCACTAAGCCCTCTCAGAACCTATCAGCTGATGTTGATGGTTCCACTGCTGACACTCACATGATCACCAAGTTGATCACTTCAGGTGATATTTCACAAAGTACTGAAAGTACTAAACAGAATGTCATAACACCTGGAGAACAAGCCCAAACTACTGCATGTACTAAAGGGAAGAAAACTGCTAGTAGAAAGGGTGGGAAAACTATTGAAAAGGATATCAAGAAAACAGGTACTAAAGGGAAGAAAACTGCTAGTACTGATAGTAAACTACTGAAGGACAAGTCTTCAGTAGTTTCATCTTCTTCAATAAATGATCAACTTAAGATGAAGAAAAAGCCATGTGAAATATGTGGCTTATTCAATCATCTTACTGATGATTGCTGGTATAAAAAGGGCTCCAAACTCAAACATAATGAAAACATTAAAGAGAAAATGGTTAAAATAAAAACTGAGTTTGAAATCAAATTTGTACCAGCAGCATCAAAACCTGTAACCCCAAAATCCAAAAAGATATCCAAAAAGAAAGGGGTTAAACAGGTAACAGCTGAGGTTGCTCAAAAAGAGATGGTACAACACAGGAATCCATCAAACTCAAGCACTATTGTGTCTGATGAGCTGAAGGCTTTATCACAAAATCAGACAAAACTTGTTATGATGGTTCAACATCTATTGGGGAGAGTTAACCAATTAGATGCTCCTGTGTTGAAACCATAGAGGAGAAAATCCATGCCAAAGGATTCTTCTTCTTCACCATCTCCATCCCCTCAGGCTGTTATTCATAACAAGTCTGTTAGTTAACCATCTGTTGATATGAACAGACCCAAAACCAAAAAGGTTTGGGTCTCAAAAACTAACTGATTGTTTATGATTGCAGGGTTCTTCAACATGCCAAAGTAGCATCTGGTATGTAGACAGTGGGGGATCTATGCACATGACTGGGAACAGCTCTCTTCTTCATGACTACTCTCAAGGAAAGAAGGGGTTTGTTTCTTTTGGCAATGATGCTAGGGGTTACATCATTGGAAAAGGCTTTGTCTCCAATAGAGAAATAAAGTTTGATGATGTTAATCATGTGGAAAATCTCAAGTACAATCTCTTGAGTGTCAGTCAAATGTGTGATAAAGGTCATGTTGCTCTTTTCACCAGTCAGAACTGTAGGATTCTGTCATCCAAAGTTCTGCATTTGATTGATAAGGTGTTGGATGATCACACTCTCCTGAGAGCCAACAGGACAGGAAGAGTGTATGCCTTAGATCTTTCCAAGAAAATAGATCTCAGAGGCCATCCTTGCCTATTTTCCAAAGCCTCTTCTCAAGAATCTAAACTGTGGCACAGAAGGCTGGGTCATGTTAATTTCAAAAACATGAATCAGCTGATCCACAATAGTTTAGTCAAAGGCTTACCAATAAAGGAGTTCCACTGTGATGAAACCTGCACTGCTTGTTTAAAAGGAAAACAGCACAAAGTCTCATTCCCTCCTATTGAAGAGCCTAAGTCTACTACCTGCTTGCAATTACTGCATATGGATCTATTTGGTCCTGTGAGAGTGATGAGCATGGAAAAGAAGAAACACTGTCTGGTAATTTTGGATGATTACTCCAGATTTGTATGGACTTTCTTTCTACATTCAAAGGATGAGGTTGCTCAGAAGATTATTCACTTTGTGTTGTATGTTGAGAAGCAGTATTCTCTTTCCGTCAAGTGTATAAGGAGTGACAATGGAACTGAATTCAGAAACCATACACTTGATGACTTCTATATTTCAAAGGAAATCATAAGGCAGTTTAGCATCCCAAGGACTCCAGAACAAAATGGAGTAGTGGAGAGAAGAACAGGACCCTAATTGAAGCTGCAAGGTCCATGTTGGCTGACTCTGGTTTGCCACTGACCTTTTGGGCTGAAGCTGTTAACACAGCTTGCTATGTGCAGAATAGAGCCTTAGTAAATCAGAGGTTGATGAAGACTCCATATGAAGCTCTCCGTCACTTGGCTCCTCTAATTTCATTTTTCAAAGCATTTGGGTGTCCCTGTTTTATTCTCAACACAAAGGATCAACTCCAAAATTTTGATCCTAAGGTGGATGCAGGGTATTTTGTTGGTTATTCATCTACTTGCAAGGCATACAGAGTCTTCAACTGCAGAACAAAGATAGTTGAAGAGACTTTGCATGTGAAGTTTAATGAATCTCCAATGGACAAGATTCCACAAAACCCTGTGGAGTTGTTTGATTTGGACATACTGCAATATGTTTCTTATCAACCTCCAGCTATTGCAGATCATGTGGATAAATCATCTTCTGCAGCATGTCTTCCACCTGGTGGTATTGATGATGATGATGATGATGATGATGATGATAATATCAATACTCACCTATTCAAGTTTAATGACCAACTGCCTGAGTCTGCTAAATTTGATGTTCCTGTAGCTTCAGCAGTTCCATCCACAACAAATGCTGATGAGATCTCCGATTACTCTACATGTTTTGAGTTACCATCCAATTCTTGGTTTCAAGAGTCTGCATCAACATCTGCTGCTGCTGAAGGTTCTACAAACACTTGCACAGATATCATGGTTTATCAAGAACTGAAGAATCACCCAATGTCTCAAATTATTGGTGATATCAATGCTGGAGTTTCAACAAGAAGTCAATTGTCTAACTTCTGCTTCTATGCTCTCTTCATCAGTCAGCTAGAGCCAAAGAACTATCATGTTGCTTTGAGAGACAATGGATGGGTTGAAGCCATGCAGCTTGAGCTACTTCAGTTCAAGAAACAGCAAGTGTGGAACTGGTTCCTCTTCCCCCAGGTAAGTGTGCAATAGGCACTAAATGGGTGTTTAGGAATAAAACTGATGAAAATGGGCTTATTGTTAAGAACAAGGCTAGACTGGTTGTACAGGGGTTTTCACAAGAAGAAGGTATTGATTATGATGAAACCTTTGCCCTGTAACCAGACTAGAGGCAATTAGATTGTTCTTAGCCTATGCTGCATTCCACCATCTTAAAGTTTGTCAAATGGATGTCAAAAGTGCATTTTTATATGGTAAAATAAAAGAGGAAGTTTATGTGTGTCAACCACCAGGTTTTGAGGATAATCAACATCCTGAATGGGTATATAAACTTGATAAGGCTCTTTATGGGTTGAAACAAGCTCCTAGAGCCTAGTATGAGACACTTTCCACTTTTCTTCTTAAGAATAATTTCACTAGAGGCTCCATTGATAAAACATTGTTTATTAAGAAGGTGGATCAGCATAAGCTACTTGTTCAAATTTATGTTGATGATATTATTTTTGCATCCTCTGATCCCCAGTTGTGTGATGATTTTACAACATTAATAAAAAAGAGGTTTGAAATGAGTGCAATGGGAGAATTACAGTTCTTTCTAGGCTTGCAAATCAAACAAAAGGCTGATGGAACCTTTATTCATCAGTCAAAATATACAAAAGATCTTTTGAATAAGTTTGATTTACAAAATTGTAAGCCCTGTTCTACTCCCATGTGCAACACCACACAACTCGATGCAGATCAGAAAGGTAAAGCTATTGATGAAACACTTTACACATGTATGATTAGGTCCTTGATGTATTAACAGCTTCTAGACCAGATATCATGTTTGCTACTTGTGTCTGTGCTAGATTTCAGGCTGCTCCTAAAGAGTCTCATTTGATTGCAGTCAAGAGGATCTTTAGATATTTGCAAGGTACACAATCTCTAGGTTTATGGTATTCCACTGGACACTCTTGCAAATTAGTTGCTTTTTTTCCGATAGTGACTATGCAGGGTGTAAGTTAACTAGAAGTCAACTTCTAGTGGATGTCAATTCCTAGGCAACTGTTTGATTTCTTGGCAGAGTAAGAAACAAACATCAGTTGCTACATCAACTGCTGAAGCCGAGAACATTGCAGCTGCAAGTTGTACTTCTCAGGTACTCTGGCTTCAGAACCAACTTTTGGATTATGGCATTACAGAGACTAAGACTCCATTATTAATGGATAGTGCTTCAGCTCTGTGTATTGTCAAAAATCCAGTCCAGCACTCTAGGACCAAACATATAGAGATTAGACATCATTTTATTAGGGATTGTTTTGATAAAGGTCTGATTGATCCTAAGTTTGTGCCTAGTGCTGATGAGCTTGCAGATATTTTTACTAAGCCTTTGGATAGTTCTACTTTCCAAAACCTTGTGTTAAGGCTTGGTATGCTGCAGCTAGAATAAGTGATAACTACTGATGATCTCAGTAAATAAGTACTGATGATCATTAGTGACCATATCACATATAGTACTACTTCTGTTACAACAACTGATAAAGTTACAACTACTGATGTAGTTGTAACTACTGATGTTGTAAAAACAGATAAGTACTGATGTCCTATGAAACAATTGAAAACAACAAAAGGCTGATGAGTAAGTGTTGAGGACAGTATAAAACAGCTAAAAGGCTATGAATTGACAAAAACTACTGATGAGAACTTTCTCTTCAGTTGTTTCTACAACTATTGTTTCATCCTAAACAACTGATGACAAAACCATGTCATCAGTAGTTTCACAACTACTGATGACTAATACCAAGTTATCAGTTGTTTTCAAACATCTGAAGTCAAAACCATGGTCTTCAGTAGTTTTATAACTGCTGATGCCTAAAACCAAGACTTCAGCTGTTTCAACGTCTGAAAGGGTAATACCATGTCAACAGTCGTTTAAAACTACTGATGACTAACACCACACCCTTCAGTCGTTTTCTAACCCATACCCTATATATATCCAAGACCTAATCCTTCAATGATTCATCTTCTTCAAACCTAACGTTCAAATCTCTAAAACTTCTCTCTCATTAATGGCGACCATGCAGCTCAAACCGCGACACAACTGTGTAGCTTACCTCACCAAATCGCCATTCTGGACTAAGTTCGATAACGCTATTGATCTTATGGTCCAGTCACCCTACAAAACGGCCTTCCTTCTCAATCGAATCATTCATGCCGAATCCCTTCACTAGTTTTGGATGAACATCACCCTCACCACTGGGGAGAACAACACAGAGTCTCTCCGGTCGGTCGTCAACAACCAACAAGTGGTCATCACTCCCGATATACTTCGCCAAACCCTAAACCTGGATGATGCCACTTTTCATGCTGGGTATCCAAAGGGCACAACTGAATTATCCTTTGCCCACCATGGATATCAGGGAAACCTTAGTGCCTCCACCATACTGAAGAAACATTTCCATGATGCTGAACGTCTTATATTTCACATGGTAAATGTCTGTTTGGCTCCTAAGACTTCCTCTTGGGATCAAATGTCTACAAGGTGGCAGCAGGTACTATTCTTTATCCTTGAGCAACAGGACCTAAACTTTTCTGAAATCATTTTTCTGGAACTTAAGGATATGACCTCAAAATCTATTTCTAACCGCTGGATATTATATCCTCGGTTCATTATGGCCATAATAGAGAATCAGCTAAAAGCTGAGGGACTTGTTGGCCTCGGAGTCCCTGCAACGGCTGTATTGCCTGAAGTATACTCCAGGCACAACTCTGACCAATCATTGAAACAGGCTGCCAAGCTGCGAAAACCCACGCAGTTGGAACCCACAGCCACCACCTCCCAAAGTCCCCACCAAACCCAAATCCAAAAAGCCAAAAAAGGCTACTCAGGGAGATGAGTCCCCTGAGGATGCCCCTGTACCACAAACACAGGAACCACATACTGGTCTTAACCCCCCAGTTGTGTCACAGACTCAACCTACCAAAGCCGCACAGGTATCCTCTTAACAGGATCCTGTTGCAACCAATATTGGGGAACCTACACTGCTGGAACCTATCTCACTTAAGAGGGTTACCATTGAAGCGCACCATTCACCCCGGGTGCAATCTGCTTCTACCCAATCACCACATGCAACTGCCTCCCAAAGTCCTACATTACTTTTTGCACAAGTGCTGACTCAGTTGCACTCCTCACCCCCTCCCCAGATACCAATTACAACTGGGAATACCTCTACCATTGAGGGGGAGGACCAAAGTGCAGCTGATAACCCATAGCATAGGGGTTACAATGTTCCTTATCCTAGTGTAGCAATGGAGATTGGAACTTATGGTGAGGCTGCCACTTATGCTGCTTCAGCATATGATCAAGATGTAGTTGGTACCATTACTAAGACCTTACCAGAGGCAACTGCTGATGAAGGACATAGTCCTGAGGCGAGAAGTCCCCAGTTCCAAGACAAAGGGGCACATACAACAACTGAGCTACACTCAGTGCATGTTCATCCTGATCCTATCAGGAGGTCAGTTGATTCAGTAACTACTGATGATGACCTGGGCTTCTTTTACGATGTAATCGCCCAAAACACCATCCTAGAAGAGGAGGTGAGCAGACTCAAAGAGCTGCTTGCCAAAACTTCTAAGGATCAAAGACCATCTGCCTCTAACACCTCATAGATGGCACCTTCATCTGAAGGTCTCCCAAACACTGAGCCACTCCCAAAAACTCAGCCACCTGCCTCTGCTTCTGGCACTATTTCTCAGGAACAGAACCCTCCTGAGCAAATAGTTGCTATCCTTCAAAATTCCCTCCCTCTCATCACACCTATAATCACTGACATAGTGATCAAAACCATTGATGAGAGGCTTTCCTCAGTAATACAACCATTGATAGAGGAGGTTGTGGGCAAACAGCTTTCTGGAAATCAAACCCTTGCAACCAATGCAACCAAAAAGGGGGAGATTAGGTCAGCGAAAGCAAAAAGAAAGAGGAGTACAGAGGAGAAAGAAAAGGAGAAAGAAACAGAAGGGACAGTAGTGGAAGTGGAGAAGGAGTTGGATGTGGATACCGAAAAAGAGAAGGAAAAAGAGAAAGCCTTGGAGCTAATGGTAAAAGAGGCTGATGCCGAACACAGCAGATCAATGGACAACATCATTGATCAACTGTTTAGGCAAGGCCATGACACCGATAAACTTGACTCTAAGATTAGAAGATTAGAGATTGAAGAAATCCAGAATAGATGGGCAAGTTATGACGTGTTAGAAAGAGAAAGGCTGGAGATCATGATTAGATTTATTGCAAAATATCTTGGAAGATCAATGATCGAAATCAAAGCTTGGTCCAGGGACAGTATCTTGGCAATAACCACCAAGATCTGTTCGTCTGAAGCATATACTAAGGGACTAGTTATTGAAGCTTTGAATGAAGCTGGTGCTGGGAGCAGGACTGAGCTAGCCAAGCATTTAAAAGCCACACTCACCTAAAAAATGCTAGAACAGCCTGTCAACATTCCCACACCAAAACCACCCAAAACACAACCCACCAAACCAACTCCCTTACCCTTAAAACCAATAGCCGATGATATACCCTTGAAGAAGAAGAGAAGGGTATTGAGGCTAGAAGATGATGAAGAAGATGATGAAGATAGGCTGCCACTCTCAGCTGTGATACAGTTGCCTAAGGCCACAAGTCACTCCTCAGCAATTACTCCTGAATTCCAAAGACAAATTGTTAAAGTAAAGCTACAAGAAGAAGAGCTTCACAAACAGCATGATGAGGAATTGCTGAAGAGGGTCGACAAAGCTTATGCAGCCACATCTTCTATCATCAATATGAAGAAACAAGCTCTCAGACTTTACACTCTCAAGCATACCTTTCAATATCAAAAGGAAAGAGTGAGGATTTGGCCTGATCCCAGGGTGTCTCACAGGATCCATAAGAAAAACATACCTCAGAGATACATTGGCCAGGTGAAAAAGATCGTAGATGAAGTGATCTCTCTGGTCTTTGTAGTATCACCTTGGGAAATCCTAGAGGACTTCAAGAAAGCCTATAAAGCTAATCTAACCCCACAGAAGATGCTGGAAAACAAAATAGTGAAAAAGGGGTTAGTTTACAAGAGGCTTGAGGAAGTCAGGAAAAATGAGCTCCAGTTGTTCCTAGAGGGTAATCACCCAGATGAGTTTGCTTACAGGATAATAACAACTGTGGAGCTAAAGAATGGGAAACAGGCCAAATACCTGTCTGAGTACTATGGGCCTGAATCATTGTTTGAAGGAGGTGCTGAAGAGCTAACCATCGAGGAACAAATCACCTTCCTTGAGGCCTACACAAGAGAGTCGTACAGACTCATAATGGGGAAGTAGATCTCATGAATGGGGTAACAACTCTGTGTCCAGTTCCCCAAAACAGAGTTCCCATTCATACCTTGCCAAACAGATCTTTGAGACTTCTTCCCAGGCCGGTGCTTAAAAAGGGTCACTTATGAGCTGATCTAGAAGACAAAAAGACCAACATTTCTGCCATAATAAGTGGGACAACTCTAATAAGTTTAGAGTTTTTGGCTGCATTGGTTCAGGGGGAGTTTGTTGGACCAAAAGAACCAATGAGCCTGATCAGAAAAACCTCTAAGTCCCACAAACATCACAACAACTGCTGAAGACTTGATCAGCTGTTGACAAAGTCTGAAGACTGCAACAGCTGAAGAACTAAATTACTGAAGACTTCAAAAGCTGAAGACCAAAGTACTGAAGAACAACAACTGAAGATCTAAAGTGCTGAAGACTTCAATAGCTGAAGACCAAAGTACTGAAGAACAAGAGCTGAAGATCTAAAGTGCTGAAGACTTCAACAGTTGAAGACTAAAGTACTGAAGAACAACAACTGAAGATCTAATGACTGAAGACATCAGCTGATGACAACAGCTGAAGTTCAAGTACAAGTACTGAAGCTTCAGAGTTTGTTACAACAGCTGAAGAAGCATTCTTCAGTTGTTGTGATGGTTTACTTTCAGTAGTTTTCTTTTGTTTCAGTATTTGTAAAACAACTAAAGAGCATGTTCTTCAGTTGTTATAGTTTCAGTAGTTTCTTTTCAGTAGTTGTAATAATAGTTAGCACTTAGCATTTTTGTAAGAAGATGTCAGCTGTTTGACATCTTCAGTAGTTGTGTTAACTATCAGTAGTTTGTATAAATTCTGTTAGATGTCACTATCAAGTGACATCAGCAGACATCACATCTCTTATATAAGAGTGTTGAGCTAATTGTAATTGTGACATTCCGTTACCACGAAAGCGAATATTGAATGAAATATTATTTGCAGAATTCTCTGTCTATAACCGTTTTGTTCTTACATTGAATATCTCTTTTGTTCTTGTGAATTGGCTAATTCATTGTTAGAATTCCGCTGCTATACTCTCTAATCAATCAAACGTAGATCACTGTTCCTAACAGAATCTCAGGCTGCTGTAACAGTCCCGATGGTTTCTGATGTGCAGCTTTAACTTTTGAGCATGTCAAGCATCTGCTGACGTACGTCGCAATGTCTTTCTTCATGCCTGGCCACCAGTAGAGATCTTTGAGATCGTGGTACATCTTGTCTGCACCAGGATGAATAGAATATCACGTCTTGTGTGCTTCATTCATGACCAAGATACGTACACCTCCCCATTTGGGTACCCATATACGGTCCACGAAGTACTGTACACCATCGTCCTTGCACATCAGTGGTTTATCCAACCCTCGGAATTCGTCTCCCGTAAGGGTTTCTTCTTTTAACGACTCACTTTGTGCAATTTGGATCTGAGCTTTCAAATTCGTTTGAATGGTCAATCCCAAAGCTCGAGCACGTAGTGGTTTCACGCATTCTTTGTGGCTTAGAGCATCAGCCACCACATTAGCTTTCCCCGGATGATACCGGATTTCACAATCGTAGTCGCTAAGAAGCTCTACCCAGCGTCGTTGTCGCATATTGAGTTCCTTCTGATGCAGGATATGTTGAAGGCTTTTATGATCTGCGTAGATGATGCATTTGGTTCCATACAGGTAATGCCTCCATATTTTGAGTGCGAATACTATAGCGCCCAACTCAAGATCATGAGTTGTGTAGTTCTTCTCGTGCACCTTAAGTTGTCGCGAAGCATAGGCAATCACCTTATCTTTCTGCATTAGTACACATCCCAACCCTTGATTCGAAGCATCACGGTATACCACAAAATCATTAGTTCCGTCTGGGAGGGACAATATCGGTGCATTACACAGCTTATCTTTTAGCGTCTGGAAAGCTTGTTCTTGTGCATGTCCCCAATCAAACTTCTTGTCTTTCTGGGTCAGCGGTGTTAACGGCTGAGCGATCTTTGAAAAGCTCGCGATGAAACGACGATAGTATCCAGCCAATCCTAAGAATTGCCGTATCTCTGAAGGCGTCTGAGGTGCATCCCATTTCTTTACCTCTTTGATCTAGCCGGGATCTACATGAATCCCGTACTTGTTAACCACATGACCCAAAAACTTCACCTCTCGCAGCCAGAATTCACACTGAGAGAACTTGGCGAAAAGTTTCTCGTTCCTTAACAGTTCCAATATCGCCCGAAGGTGTTCTTCATGATCCTCTTTCGATCGGGAGTAGATAAGTATATCGTCTATAAAAAACTATCACAAACTTATCCAAGTAAGGTTTACACACCCGATTCATCAGGTCCATAAACACAGCTGGTGCGTTAGTCAATCCGAACGGCATGACGAAGAACTCATAGTGCCCATAACGAGTTCTAAACGATGTCTTCGGTATGTCCTCCTTGAAAACCCTTAGTTGATGGTATCCAAAATGAAGGTCGATCTTTGAGAAATACGAAGCCCCCTGTAACTGATCAAATAGGTCGTCGATCCTAGCGAGAGGATACCGATTCTTCACAGTTAACTTGTTCAACTCACGGTAGTCGATGCACATATGGAACGACCCATCCTTCTTCTTGACAAATAACACCGGTGCTCCCCAAGGCAAGTGACTCGGCCGAATAAAACCCTTCTCTAGTAGCTCCTGTAACTGGCTAGATAACTCTTGCATTTCAGATGGTGCTAACCGATACGGTGTCTTTGCTACCGATGAAGCTCCAGGAACCAACTCAATACGAAATTCCACCTGTCGTGGAGGAGGCAAACCAGACAAATCATCAGGAAATACATCTGGGTAATCCCACACTATAGGGATATCTACCAATTTCTGCTCCTCTTCTTTCTTTTCCACCACATGAGCCAGAAAAGCGTAGCACTGTTTTCGTAAACTCCAGCGTGCCTTCATGCAGGAAATAAGCTTTAAGTTTCTTCCCGGTCGTTCTCCTTAAATTCTGAGTACTCCTCCGTCTGACATAGGGATCCGTACCACCTTGTCCCGACAGACAATCTCGGCTCCGTGTTTCGACAATCAATCCATTCCCACAATCACGTCGAAACTTCCTAACTCAAAGGGTATCAGGTCTATTTCGAAGGCGTGGTTCTCCAATATTATCGAGAACTTTCTAATAATCTCGTTGCCTGAACGACCCTACCATTGGCCATTTCTACAGAGTAGCTAGTTTCTAGCCTACTAGGACTCAAATCGAGCAATTGCACAAACTCAGAAGATATAAAGCTATTGTCGGCTTCAGTGTCAAATAATACAGATGCAAAGTGATTATTGATTAAGTGCGTACCCGTGAAAACATTCTGGTCCTGACAGGCATCGTTGGCTCCAATGACAAAAGCGCATCCCCGAGCCGTATTCCCTTAGTTTGCCAGGCCTTGATTTCCAGCTATAGCCATCGCCTGTTGCTGGTTGTTCCCTTGTTGACCCGGTGCCCGATTCAGTTTGGGGCATATGTTTCTGTAGTGATTAGGGCTTCCACACTCGTAACAGCCCCTAGCATTCTGGGCGGGGTTAACCGCGTTGACTGGTGCAACCATATTCGGCGCTGTTCTGTAGTCTCTTTCTAGATGCCCCGGGCGTCTACAGTTCGCGCACACCCGGCACAGCATAGCGGGGGGATGGTGAAAGTTGCACCTATCACATTTGGGGTGCGAACCCACATACTCTCGTCTGCCCTGGGTCACGACCACAAAATTTCTGGTTGTCTTGGCCCTTTTCTCAGATTTCCCGGCACTGGACCGGCTCATTTCCCCAACATCTTTCCTTTTCTCTGCTCCCCTGCCCAATACCCCTGTTCTCACCATCTCATCAATTAGAGCGCCAGCCTTCAGAATTGCGCTCTGGATAGTAGGAGGAGGAGCTGCGGTTACCATTGCCCGGATTTGAGGCGCAAGTCCCCAAATATACCTCTCTATCCTTTTTGATTCCGGGGTCACCAGATGCGGAACCAACCTTGCTAGCTCGTGAAAACGATCAGTGTAAGCTACATGCCCAGCCCCCACCATAGCATGATTCCAGAACTCATGCTCAAGTTTTTGCATCTCGTTGAGAGGACAGTACACCTCGGTGATTAGGGCTTTGAACTCATCCCACGACATTTGCATCGCCGATTCTCTTCCTCTAGCCTGAATCTAGGTGTTCCACCAAGTTAGTGCCTTGCCCTGTAGTGAGCACGTGCATACTTGATCCTTTGACTGTCGAGGCATTCGCTAATATCAATCACTACCTCCATCTTTTCAAGCCATCTAGTCAGGGCTATGGCTCCACCTTTGCCATCAAACTCTCTTAGTTTACAAGCCACAATTCCTTGTATGAACATCCCCGTCTAGCTTCACAACCCCGGTCTC
Organism: Flaveria trinervia; assembly: GCA_025506515.1. NCBI lineage: Eukaryota > Viridiplantae > Streptophyta > Magnoliopsida > Asterales > Asteraceae > Flaveria > Flaveria trinervia. Next base: position 9,919 of record JACCIX010000569.1, on the reverse strand, counting down.
ATTAACGATTCCAGTTTCATTACCGGCTGTACCACCATTCCCGGTCTCCTAATTGCTTTCATTCCCAGTCGGGTTCCCATTATCCTCGTTTTTGTTGCCTCCATCCCCGTGGGGGTGGTGATTCTGAAGAGGATTGCTCACTTGGGCCACGATAGTCGGAATCAGTGCAGCCAGCTGTTGAGCAATTAAGGCTGCCATATCAGAGTTTCCTATACCCTGATTATCATTGGTAGGACCATCGCTTGTCCTTGGTGTTCTACCTCTGCCCCTGCCTTTGCCCCTCGGGGCTTCACTTCCGCCACTGTTGCTGCGGGTAACTCTTCGAGGCGGCATGTTCTAATCATAAGAATAGTAAATGCATAAGTTTTAACCATTGCAAGGCACATTATCTATGTCACATTAAGGTCTAACATTCCGGGTTAATACCATACTTATGGTTGTCACACATCGCATACAAGTCGTGTAATTCTCACACCATGTATAGGTAATGTCCAAACAGTAGTCTATCATAATAATGGCATATCCATGCATGAAATCAAGTTTAGTCTAGCGGAGGTTGCCTATTTCCTCCTCTCTCGAGGTCTCAGACATAACCTCCTCGGGGTAAATCCCAGTTTCTAAGGTCAAGCGCAATAGCATGATCTATGAAATTCTCTTCGAGTTCAATACTCGGATTTGATAAAACAACTCGGTGCGCAAAGGGAAACGGAAGATCCAATAGAAGCATCGCGTAAAGAGTGAGCACAAGGGCTCCCTCACGGGGTGAAAAGATCACGAAACAGATAGATAAACGAACAAGTAATGAGGAACACGTATGAGATATAAAATGCACACAACCCTGGCATGCAAATCTACATGAAGGTTCCTAGGTTATAGTCTAGGTCAAGTGTATTGCCTAATTGTCTATAACCAATGGCTCTGATACCAGTCTGTCACACCCCCGCTAAAAGCGGAAACACGGGAGCATAACGAGACGGGATCGTCATAACACATGGTAGATGATAGAGATGCAATATATTAAATGATTACAAGCGTGTCATGAAGAAACCGACAACAAGGGCACTTGTTTCATGTTTAGTCAGTGTCCACGACAACATAGCCAAAAGCATAAGCAACCAAATGATCATACAAATACGAATATCAACATTGTAATGTATTTTTCCCACAACCTGGGAACAAGTAGCAAAAGAATAATATTGTTCGAAACAGACTACATCAAATGTTTTCAAAATGACAAATTTAGCCCGAAAATGCATCCTAGGGTCTTCACTAAGGTAGCACACCTAGATCTTCAGCTAGCATGATCACCTGAAAAGATATGCTCAAATGGTCAACAAAATTGTTGGTGAGCTCGCAGGTTTAAAATGTAAATAAGTATTGATGTTGTATAAATTTGTTGCAGAATACCATGCATACAGTTATAAGTAAGCAAAATCACATAACAAGAGCTTTACAACCAAACCTAACGACGTACACAAAGAATCTTGTCGGAATATATTCACCCAAGGCCCGTTCCTGGCATCCGTTGGTACTAACTAGTATACCAACACGAGGGTGGGGGTGTCAACCCAAGTAGTACTACCAATACCTATCCGTCGGTTCCCACATCAGAATTAAATGGTTGTAAGAAAGAACCACAAAGCATACTCAAGCATGTATGTATCAGATAAGTACTCACAAAACAGTAGCACGTTGATTCCAAGTATGTAAATTGTATATATGTTGTATAGCATTAAAACGGGTGAGCATACTTTTCCCCCAAGTTTGTAAGTGATTGAAAAGTTGTATAAGCATAAAAAGGGGCCACGAAACTCACATGTTAAGTGGTAAGTATGAAGGGTCAAGTTCCCAACGGTTGAATGCGATGAACAGTCAAACACCTATTGACAGTTATTGTTTAGCATAAATGATATGTATAAAGCAAGTAGTAATGTTTGGTCGGTTCGGGTTGTATCGGTTCGGTCATGGGGAACACACACACAAACGGACACATGTACCAGACCTTATGTAGATCTAAGTACTAAAAGTAGCCGTCATTGCTAATGACATCCATATAAAGATCCCATTGTTATAAAAGATAGTACTTGTTAAATATTTGTAGTCCCAAATGGGTTGTCGATAATTGTAAAATGTTAGGTTGATTTAAACTGAAATAGTATGTGCCTGTTGATAGCGTTGACTTTAATCTTTGTGGTCAAGCAATGACAGTTTTACTGATGTTACCTTATCATCATCAGACGTTCAAGAAGAGAATTCACCCACACAGCATCATCAGTCACACAACAGGACCAGACGCTCGACTCAACACTCCATTCGTACGAATCAACCTTCAATCGTACGAATCAGCTTCATTGGCACGATTGAACCTTCATTCGTACGACTGGCATTCAGTCGTACCACACAAAACCCAATCGCACGACTTAACCTCCATACGCACGAATCAACCTTCATTCGTACGAATCAGCTTCACTCGTACGACTGAACCTTCATTCGTACAGTTGGCCTTCAGTGCCTGCACTTAGCCCCCGAGTTTCCCATCCCAAGTTTGCAAAATGTCAATTTTAGTCCCTGCACTTAGCCCCTGAGTTTCCATAGTTTGTTTCGGTTGAAAACATCTTTAGGCGTGTTTGTTATATTAATGTTAAGGTGTGTTTAATGGTAATTGATGGCTTAAAATTGTTTTATTAATGATAATGGTTATAATTAAAAATGATATATTTGGTGATAATGGTGATGAAATTTATAAAAGGTTTAGGCTTAGCACACGTTCACGGAGGAAGTACAGGCACAAGGGTAATAAATCAAACATGATTTCTTATAACAGGAGTTCATGAAGAAGATGAAGGATAATTAAAAATAATTCAATGGTTAATTATGTTGTTCGAAGGACCTTAAGGTGACGGATGTCACAATACATACGTAGATACATATGTACATGCATACGTACATACATGCGTACATACATACGTACATACATACATACCTACCTACCTACATACATACGTACGTACATACGTACATACCTACATACGTACATACCTACATACGTACATACCTACATACGTACATACATACATACATACGTACCTACATACGTACGTACGTACCTACATTCGTACGTACATACGTACATTTATATGTGTATATATATATATATATTATTTATAGACAGAGAGAGAAGGGATCCTAAAGTGATGTAAAACTAAAGAAAAACAATTCAATCAGTCACATAACTTACAAATATTTTAACACTACCCCTTGTAGATATATACATATATATAGACATATACATATATATATACACATATATATATATATATATATATATGAATATATATATATATATAGACACGCGCGCACACACACAGACACACAAGAAAAGTTCTCGTCGTTTTATAAAATTGTTTGAACGCTACGCGATTGAGCTTTTACTACTTCGAAACCACAAAATTCTCACATAATATCAAATAAATATTAATAACATGAAATAATATTTTTTTCTCGTTGAAAGTCATTTTAATAATAATTAGGCGTTAACAGTTTGTGCGAAAACGTGTAAGTGCTAATAATTCCCAATTTTCGCAACTAAGCTAAACATTTAATCACATAAGCACATAGCACATTATTTCATATCAATTATGATTATTTGAAATTTATTTTCATAAATCACTATTGTTCGGGGACAAACGAATGCGCGATGCGGTACTTCTCCATATTACCGTTACGTAAAGGTTCGTAAACGTTTGTGCTGTAAAGGACGCATCTAAGTAAAAAAAATTAAATGCATTAATGTATAATCAAAAATCCATGTTTGTGTTGATCGGAAAGTGACCTAAAAATATCTGGTGTCACATTCTTCTCCATCTTCTTGTCTCATTTCTATGAAAACACTTTCCCATCCATTTGTGTTTTTTTTCGCATTATGGTTTGTTATAAATGTATTTTCTTCCCAAATTCTACATGCATTTTCTCGTCTTTGCATCTGGCTTAGGTCTTAAAATATCATTTCTCCATAATCATCACGAGATGTTTTTCCTAGTATATTCACCTCAATAATTTTAAGCATCATATACAACTCTGGGATGGACATTGATCAAATGACTTGGGCAATGAAATGAGGATCAAATACAAAACTAGCTCATTACTTAAGGGAAAACCATGATTGTCTGGCCAGTCAAGATATCTCTTCTCTTTCTGACATAAGCACTTACCTTTCTACCTCCCTGCATGTGGCATGACATAGGAGACAAGATAGTCTCAAACCTCCTCTCTCAACAAGCTTACTTTGCAAGAAAAAAAAAAGAAAAAAAAAAAAGAAATCAAGTGCTTGATCATATCATCACCAGGAATGTCCTTCGGGTCCTTTTGGAGTTTAGGTATCATTATTCGCAGCATAAGGCATGACATTTCAGAATAGTCATTGCTTATTTTGCTTGTTTCTAATTGTCGTTGTAGCATTAATTGGTTCTTTAGAAATGAGATTGTCAAGAACATATAAATTTCTTGTCCGTTTTGGGGACGATTCTTAGTTTGTGAAACCAATCTAGGAAATTCGTACCATTCAGTTCTCCTTCTCTAGAAAATATCTCAAAAATAGTTGTGGGATTATTTGCTTTCGGGCTAACTACAAAGAGTAAAATTCACCAGATTTTACTATTATCTACAGTTAACAATTTGATGTTTAACGATCCTTTTAAAAAAATATCCATTCATCTATTTAGTAATAGGATCTATATTTAACTATTCTCGTGTAACGATACATGAATAAGGCATTTATTGAGTAATAACATCTATTATCTAAACTTAAATTTTCATACGTCCACTAGCATGTCATGGGTTAGTTGAGTCATTAAGGTTGCTTAGTATCAAGTGGTTATTTCCTTTCCACGTATAGTGTTGGATCATTATCAACTCATGGTTAGTATGTACAGGTTTTCTAAAAGTATGTCATGTAAAGCTAAAATAATAGCCATTCGTTTTCTAGTTTTGGTTATACAATTTTTCTCTTACTTTCTACTATTGTATATTAGTTTATCCTTTTATTAATTGGTATGTAATAAAGAAAAAAAAATACTTGTTTATGGTATAAGTAATGATTCTTTAATTCTTCAAGATCTCACAAAAACACACCAGCAGCACATCATATTCCCCCGTAATCTCCTACTTTTATTCATCCTCTAGAAGATGGTATGATCATGTCTAATCTTGGTCCTATCCTTCGTTTTTGTTGCAAAGAAGGTTTTTAAATTGCTAACCATGTTATGTAGCTCGTCATGTGATGATTATGATAGTTTGCTTTTTATAACGGTAATCTATTAATAAAATTATAATTTTAGTCTCAGTTATAAAAGTCTACCTTCTAACCTCAACTTGTTGCGGCCTGTATTGCTAATATTGGGTGTTTGAGTACGTGTATTATGAAAATATACACAAGCCTATTGAGTTAGGAAATATTTACATGGTGAAGACTTGAGAATCTTAATGTGAAGGTTGTTGCGGTTGTTGTTCTTACTACGGGGCTATGAAACAACTAAAGTAACGATTAATACAAACGGGTGGAATGAAAGAAACCATCGAGAGTGAATGAAAATATATATATTTGGTTGGTGAAGTTAATGGAATAAACCATTGAGGCCTCATTTTTTATTCTTTCCACTCCTTCTTTCATCATTAATCACCAACACCACCCACGCACCCACCACCAGCGGCGACCACGACCGAACATCACCGGCTACCAAGATCAATCGTCATTGGCTACCGCCACCACTGCCGGCGCCAACCACCAGCTTCCGTCGTCGGGCCAACCACCGGCCGCCACCGTCTTCGCCCGCCACCGGCCACCACCAACCGCCACCGCCGTCGCCGCCAACAGGAACCACCACAGGACATCACCACCATAACCACTTTTACATTTCATTCCTTCACTATAACTACATACAAACAATATAAAAGGGACCGAGAAGTCAGTATTGTACATACTAAGAAGGACCTTTAATAGTCAAACGTTTTGTTATCGTAACTTAGATTTTACATAGCCCTGATGTTTAGAATATAATATTATACTAAAATGTAAATATATTTACCAAATCAATTGGCTTCTGATACATACAAAAAGATAAAATTAATTTTTATAGTTGATTGACCATGAAGTCAATAGTGTACTATTTCAGCAGAGTGTCATGGCTTATGTCACTGAAAATGAAACCTAATATACATTGCTTTCAAGGTTGGTGATCAATGCTCATCACTCATCAGTAATTCAAGAGTTGACATCTATGGTGCGTCTAACAATCCTTAAATTATGTTGACATGTAACCAGCTAAACTTTTGACCTAATCATGTCGTAAGAGATTCATCTTTCTATAAAGATTAAGTATTTAACCCACGTCTAAATTTTAATTTATGAGCGATATTACAATTTTTTTATATTAATTACTGTCAACGTACCAGAAATATTTATTTAGTTTTTTTTTATTTGACACAAATTGGTAGAGGCACAAGTCAAATATATATAAAAACTATCCAAATTGGAAATTATCAAAGAGGGAGAGCCATGTCATTTTTAACCAAATTCATTGGCAAATGACCCAAATCTATAAAATCAATTAACCCAGTCAACCTAAACAAATAAAATTCGTTTGCAATGGTTTGGGTAGAAGCCGCCAAAATTGGAAGCCGAAATGGGTTTGCCGAGACACCGGTGGCAATTTTGCCGAACGTGCCACAAACCCCATGAGGCTGAGCATTAACTATGATTTTAGAATTACATGTGAAGTTAAACATATGCAAACACAATCCATTGTATTTCCAATCCTTTAGTAATACTTACTTAAAACGGAGTGTGTGTGTGTTTGTAAACCCGCTAATTATTACGAGTGTGCTGAAATTTAGAGGGTTTTGTTTGAGGATATGTACATTACTACTCATCTTGTAGTGGGTTTTTTTCTAAAAAGATGGTGGTAAAATTATTTACCAAGATGGATGATTTTAAAAATAATTATCAAAATGAATGTTTTTCTTATTTCTTAATTTTAAACAAATCTATTCTAATCCTTTCATTTTATTTTTTTATTCAATCAACATGTTATCAATTTTATTTTTTTTCCTAAATTAACTTATTATAATTGTTTTAAACTAAAATATCTATCACATTACAAATACATTAAGATTATTAAAATATATTCAAAGTACCAAAAAAAGGTATGTTAAATTTTATTACTCAAAAATGATGGTGCATTGCTTTTCTTTCATTCTCGTTTATTATTTTACTAATATTATATTTAAAAATAATAAGTTATGTATTTAAATGAACTTCCTTCCCAAAAATATATATTGCCATTACTTGTAAAATTTGAAAGCCTATTTAAAATAAACCTCTTAAGTATGAATTCGATTATATTAAAGTTTAAAGTACCATTTAATAAAAAGTATCAGGTTAACGTCAATAGATTAGAAAATAGCAATTTCTTTATATGTTTAAAATAATTGTAATATTTACGATACAAATTGTTTTTCAAACAGAGGATTTAAGTATGAATTAAGAGAAGAATATATGTGAACTAACCTATATTCTTTATCATAAATTTTAAAGCATGTGTGACGGTTGAAAACGTAATTAAACTATAACTAGCCAATTGGAAAATACAAAATAACAATAATTGGTTAATTGAATAAAAACTAAAATAAAATTATAATTGATTAGTTGAAAATAAAGAAATAATGAAAACTTTTTGATAAATACTTTTCAAATAATCTATTTTGACAAAAAAATTCCCTCAACGCTCTTTGGTAAAAAAAACTTGGATCGCATGTTTTTCTAAAATATCATATGCATGATTTTTAATTTTCCTAAGTTTTACCACATTATGTTTTATACCCTTGTTTGTATGAGGTCTTTCCTTCTAAGTTATATTAAATTGACAACATTGATTCATTCATCTTTGTAGATTTTAATGTTTGGTTTATGATTTTTTTTTCATTTATACCATTTAAACACGGATTTCAGAGTGATATGATTTTGCATTTATTTCCCCATTTATATATTCAAATATATAAATAAACAACTTGACCTTATACAATTTTAGGGTCATTGTTATTTGAAGATTTGAAACTAAATTGGAAGTACGTAATTGTCATATTATGAATTAGAGTTAATCACTTGAAAGGTGATTATGTTTAATCATGTTTTTATTTTCAGTTTCCATGTTTAAAAAATTACAAGGCTGGTCCAAATATTAATCAAAATGTAACACAAAAAGTCCCTTACATGAACAATAGTTAACTTTTCTGTTAATCTTTTTAAAAATGACTAAAATATCATTTGTGAATATATAAAAATACAATAAAAACTCACACCCCAATAGTTAACTCCAACAACAACCACAAAAACTCCAGCGACAACTCCGGTGACTATCCCCACCGCTAGGTTTGCAACCAAAATCTCCAATACCATCAGAACTCCACCACCATCCCTACCACCATCGGTCTGCAACCACCATCTCCAATACCATAGGATGCCACCTTAAATCCAATTAAAATTAGAGCTACAATGGTGGTGACGAGTGATACTTGTATTACCACATCTACTAGTTGATGCTTTTGTAGTGTTTTCGCTGGATCTAGAAAGGCTAGTGCAATCAAAAACAAACACTTAGACAATTTTGGTGTAACTAATAAAGAATTTCGAAGCTAACTGTGGAACTTCCGAAGGCAAAAGAAGTTCCTCCAAAGACAAAGTTCAAGAACAACTTCCGAATACAAAGTCTTCTCTTCTGAAGTTCAAGACTTAAAAGATTCCAAGACAATGACTTCTGAAGTAGAAGTCCCCAAACCTCGAAAGAAGTAGTCTCTTCCGAAGTATAATTGGCTTTGGAAGAACTTGTTCTTCCGAAGCCAATTAATCTTTAGAAGACACTTCTATGAACCAATTGACATAAGTATGGTCCTTCTTACACTCTGCTACAGACCTTTAATATACTACATGATGTTTTCTTAAAACCCATGTAGTTGACCATACTTTATTTCACTATTCACCTTTATCAGTTAGTACAGTCGCCAACTTTAGTTGGTGACAAAAGATAAGTCATGGGCATGTCATGACTACCAAATCTTAGATAAGACATTATCTAAGATACCTTAACTTTAGCTTTATAGTATTTGCTTTATTATAGGTTTCCAACTGGTATCAAAGTATATCCGGTTATAGGTGATAGTATATATAATTTCTCATTATAACTCTTGTAGTATGCTTCTAAGAGTTTTGTAATACTTTGAGTTGAGAAGTAATATATACAAGTACCTTGAAAATTATTTCCTTGTGATCTTTGTTACTTACTATAGTATTATGAACTCTTAGAAGAGATTTTGCTTTATCTAAACTGTGTTTGATTAAGTGAGTTTAAGAGAAAAAGAAAGTGTTAGTGACAAACATCGATCCTGCTATTGGTATTAGAGTTTTTTACGCTTTTGATTGTGAGATCTTACCATCCAAATCAACCTATTTTTCACACCTTTCACCACACTCAAAAATAGCCCTCAACCAAAAGTCTGAAGTTAAGATGGGGATGATGACTAATGCACCTATTATCACCCTTGAAAACTTTAGATCATGGAGCATACATATAGAAGGCTTCATCAGGTATCAAGATGGGAAAATATGGCAATCCATTGTTAATGGTCCTTAAAAACTAGGTGGAAACGGTGTCATGATAAGAAAAGGCCATTGAAGAATACTCAGATGAAGACTGGAAGAAGTTGTACATTGATAGCAATGCCATGGCAGTTCTTATGACTGCTATACCCAACTCTATTATGATGGGATTTGAGCACTACAAGTCAGCTAAAGAATTGTTTGATGCATTGTCTTAAAGGTACTCTAGCTCTAATGACTCAAAGAAAGATTCACTGAAGCAGCAGTTTG